>BGPR01002677.1:151372-166318 GCA_013235015.1 Araneus ventricosus
ATCCATAATTTTTGAAACCTAATTCTAAATTTTAACTGAAACAAGAATGATTTAAACAAAAATTTATAAAACTAGCCGAAACTCTACTGTAATTTGTTATGCATGGGTTTACCTTTGGGTTAAGACATAAGATATCCAAATGTTCTTTCAAGACGGGAGAGGAGGAGGGAGAGGTTCTCTTCTAAGCATAAATGTCAAAAAGGAATACAAAGGCTTTAAAAAACTTGTCTTCTTTCCTGTCTACGACGAAAAACAAACACATTACCCCCACAAACTTTTCCTAAAAGAAATCGACCTACACCACATCTCCTTTAAAAATTTTCTTTTTTTTCATCCTTGCTCATCTGCCTATCCTTGCCATCCATATAAACAGGAAGATTTTATTCCTCAAAATATTTCGGGAAAAAAACGCAAAACCAATTGTTGTCGGGAGCAAAGAGGAACAGCACGGCCGGGGATTATATAAATATATATATTTCTTCTTTTTCCATCACACCTCGAAATTTAGTTTTGTAACGGGGGTTTGGGAGGCAGCAAGAAAAGTTTTTTAAAGGTCGCTACAGTTTCATCACGCGTTTCGACCCGGAATCATTTCTAAGCCCCGAAGGACGTGCATGGGATGCAGAATGCGAAATCGAAACTGAATGCAGAAATGCGAGAATATTTTTATATCTCGGAAAAACGTATTAAGTGATAAATCCCTTTAGCCCAGATGGGAAAGCAATGGCTTTCGCATAAAATTCAATTTATGCCGCCGCTCCGAAAAGGCCGAGAGGTCGTTGATTAGATACAGGTTCGAATTCCAGGCCATCATTAAATGGGAAAACAGTACAGAAATGTCTATCCATCAAAATGTAGTTTCTTTAAGCAAAATGAGATCCTAAAAGCAATTTTGTTGTGCTTTCCAGAACTGTCAGATTTAGGATATTCAGAGAGACTGATAAAACTTCAGAAAAAGAAACTGCTAATCCTAAAGATTGGAGATAGTGCTCTTGGATGTTGGCAACTTCAGCTTGTGGTAGGTTCGAATTCCAGGCCATCATTAAGTGGGAAAACAGTACAGAAATGCCTATCCATCAAAATGTAGTGTCTTTAAGCAAAATGAGATGCTAAAAGCAATCTTGTCGTGCTTTCCAGAACTGTCAGATTTAGGATATTCAGAAAGACTGATAAAACTTCAGAAAAAGAAACTGCTAATCCTAAGGTTTGGAAATAGTGCTCTTGGATGTTGGCAACTTCAGCTTGTGGTAGAGATGTAGCTACACGGTACTGGGGTTCGAAATCTATGCCACCATTAAGCGAAAAAACAATATAGAAAATGTATATCCATCAAAGTGAAGTTTCTCTATGCAAAATGGGCTGTTTAAAACAACCTCGTATTGTTTTAAACAGCCCACTGTTTTTCAGAACGGCTAGATTTAGGATACTCAGCGAGATTGATAAATTTTAGAAAGGGAAATTGCTAATCGCAATGATTGAAATAACGCTGTCGGAATTTGGCAATTTCACCTTGCGGTAGGGATGTAACTACAGAGCACGGGGGTGAAATTTCCAGAGCAAGAACGAGTATGATACAGAGAGAGAGAGCTTAGAGGCTTCAAGTCTAGTAACAAAGTTACTTGGTCAAACAATATCCAAGAAAAAGGAATAATATGATTTACAAACAGGGTGGACACAGAACAATGTGAGGTGTTCTGAGGGCTTTAGGACATTATCTGTTACACGCAATGTAACAAAATTTGTTGTACGCGCATAATTGAAATGCAGTTTCAGCTTCTGAAAAAGGAGGTAAATTATTAACTCCCACATAATACTTAATACAAGTATGCGATTTAATAAGCATCGGACATCATTACTTATCCCATCAGATCAACGAAGTGCTTCTGCATTCTTGTTAAGAATGAAAGCACTGATTTTTATACCTAAACTAATACGAATAGGGGCCCCGGTGTCCTAATGGTAAGGCGTCGGGCTTGGGGTCGGAGTGTTCCAGGTTCGAAACCCGATTTTACTGAAGACTCGTCATGTATTGGGCCTGTTGCACGTTAAATCAAACGTCCTCCCGCTGGCGTAGTGCGGAAAGTTGGAGAGGGGGTGCCAGCTCAGGTGTCGTCCTCGTCATCTGACAGAGGTTCACAATGACGAGGTCCGTCCCAAAATAGCCCTCGTGGTGCTTCAAAACGGGACGCTAATATAATTAAACTAAACTAACTTTCTATATTAAATCAAAGATATCGTTGTTAGTATTATTTTTATTATTAATATTAGGATCGTTTGACAGAGAAATAAAAGCTTATCGAAATATTTTTTTATTAAACATGCGGTAAATTAACCACAAACATGGATCATTACAAAGGAGGTGGAAAGTTAGAATGGGGCAGAAACTTAAGCGCATTAATTCCAGTTACATGAAGTAAACCAATATTTGGAACGATTTTCAAACACATAACATAAAACTAGAAGAAAATATCACACATCAGGTTAAATAAAGTAGTCGCCGCTTGTAGTGATCGCGGATGTAACGACCACTCGGCTGTACTGATCAAAATAGCGTGGATTTCCCGTACCTAAACACACAGAAAATCCGCTGGTTCTAGTGATTAAGAGTTCGCTTGTAGTGATCGGTTTGGATGAGATAACGTCACAGAATATGAGGACAATGACGATGAAGAGAGACCTGAAGAGAAAACACCATCAGCCCAAGAAACTCTTCATACTTTAACTCTTTTCGGCGCAAGGCATTACATTTTATTAAATATGATGAAAAAACATCATGAATGGGCTTAGTTTATTGTTTAGACATAGAATTGACAAAAAAAACCTACCTCTTTCTGAGGAGGGATCGTTGTCCCTCTTTGAGGACACCTCCCTCATATGAGGAACCCCTTTGGCCACAGCCATCTTGAAACGCTCACAAAATAATGTTAAATCTTACACAAAATCATAAATTGCAACTTCAAAAATATTGGAGGAAAATTGTCGAGTTAATTTGCTAAAATTGTAAAGGTAAAGAACTCAAAAAGATTCATATCTCTCAGTTAATAAATTTGGGCATTTTAAATCTATAATTTTTCCGAAATGAAAGCGAAATTTCATTGTGCTGCCATCTACATTCCACAAGGAGAACTATCAGCTGCCTTTTCTGCAATTTTCCGGGTTTCAAAGTGGAAACGGCTTTTTTTAGAAAATTTTAAAGTTGGTGTCCTCTTTTGCGGCCCCTGTGCCGGAAAAGGTTAAGAAGGTCAGTCCAATACAGTGCTGAATCTTCTGATGAGCATTATTCATATGAACGAACCCAATCATCCAACGAATGCTTAAAAAAAAAGAGTTATTCTGGAAAACGTTTCTGAGAAAGCTTAAAAAATTAAGTGTGTATGAATTTTTTTTTTTTTCAATTCTGTACTTATATTGCTTTTTGTATTTAAAACGAATGAGTACATACCAACAATGTATTGTGGTCTGTTTTTTTCAGCTAACATCGCGTACCTACAGAATAGTATTACTTTTAAGGCAATTTTTTTAGATGTACTGATCACTTTCGCTTTGACCCAAAGTGATTCCTAAAAATGGCGCGGCTTTCACTGTAATTAGCATAGAATGAGATGAAATTGTAGTAGGTGGGATGAAAACATAACACAGTTTTTTGCTCACAAGTGCACGGCACTAGCTAAAAGCGAAAACAAGCAGATCATAATCGTAGCGCTAATTGTTGGTAACTAGTTCGGGCTTTCAGTGTTCAGCATTGAGTAAACTTGAAGAAGCTGGTATTTCATAAGTCATATGTGTATGGAAGTTTGAAACTCATCTGACTCCATACCCAAAACAACTAATACATATTTATTTACAACTTCTTTCAAAACACAAAATTTAGTATCTTAAATGATGCGAACAGCTTTCGTTTTCGCATCGACTAACATGGTTTGCGTTCTCTCGGCGAATGCTTCCGGAGAAAACACCAAAACATTGATGCCGTACCGCCATCTAGCGGTCGGATGTTTTACAAAATAGCTCAAATTTAAGAAATATTGGAGAATTGAAATTACATATAATTTTACAAATTAAAAAACAAAAAAAGACAATGAAAATAACTAAGATGATAATTAAAATAAAACAATTTAAGCAGGTAGGGCACCTCACTGTAAAATAAACAAAGCAATAAGAAATTTCTCACGTTCTAAAAAGCTTTGAACACGTGGGACGTGAAATGTACTGTTTAATCTGAAGTTTTATTTTTACAATTTTTGTATTCAAAGTGCTGAATACTGTTTCTTTATTAAAATCACTTACTTATCTGTTGAAATTCCTTTTTAAATTGGTAAATTTGCATAATAATCATTATTTTATTTATTAAAATTATTTGCTGTTTATTTATTATGTATTATTTATTAAAAGCATTAAATATTTAAAATAAAACACTACTGCCATTCTTAGTTTAGATTTTCTTAAATCAAATTTTTATTGTGATCACATCAGCTTCGAATTGGTCAAGTCCCGGAGTACTATTAATTTTAGAGACGACTCCTCGTCTTATTAATGTTATTTATTCGAAGTTTTTATCATGGAAACCATATAAAAATTTTAATTTTATATTGTGTAGAAATTAAACCTCTGCAATTTTTAATCGATTTAAGAAACCTTTGTGTCTTTTTTTACGCAACTGAATTGAAGGCACACACGTCGCATCGACATTTAACCCCTTCAGTGGCGGATCCAGGGGGGGCTATGGGGCTGCATCCCCCAGAGCTAAGTCAGAATTCTTGACTTTATTTTAAATCACAGCAACTGTTTGTTCTTATTTTCCCATTTTTTTTTTAAATAATAAAAACGTGACAACATCAGTTTTTGGCTTGACAGGCTCGAAAATTTTCCTACTTTTCTAGTCATTCCATTTGTACTTTTAGCATTGACGCGGTCGAAGACATTTTATTGCTAGTTATTTCATTGTATTTTTTATTAAATTATCGAAAGTATTGTTTTGTTCTTTATAATTCTAATTGTTGGGTGAGTAAAGTCTGCAAAGTTAAAGTGTTTTGCTTTATATAAGCCATGAAGTTTGACATTCGTCATGACGATAAAAAAAATTTTATGACCTAATCGGCCCCCCCCCGGGCCGGAATGGGGGATTCGCCACTGTACCCCTTAACTCTTTGAGGCACAGCGGTATTAGAAGTACCCCACGTTTTCGATGCGTAAATATGTATGGTG
The DNA here is from genome assembly GCA_013235015.1 of Araneus ventricosus. Lineage (NCBI taxonomy): Eukaryota > Metazoa > Arthropoda > Arachnida > Araneae > Araneidae > Araneus > Araneus ventricosus. The sequence goes on from BGPR01002677.1 coordinate 156,578, forward strand.
GGATATTTTTTTTGTACCACCTGAACCTATGTCCCACCCTATAACAAAAAACTTAATTGAATTAGTATTAAGTTTTTATATTATGTTATTCCTTTATTAATACAAATAAACTAACTTGGTTCACTTTAAAAATAAATAAAATTTCTGTGCAACGTGGGTCATTTTATTTTCTCAAATTCCGTGACTCAAAGGACTGATTAACAGCCGTGATCGTGCGTCATACTGTCCTACCGCCAGGAGAAAAACCCTGGACAGGATTGTCGCAATGGACCTTATGCACCCTTTGGGTTCGAAAGTATAAAAAAACAGCTGTGGAGGAATAAACAAAACGATTGGCCTATAAGCGACTCAGAAATAAAAGCAGTTCTGAGTCAGCTGTTTAAGACTGACCAATGGCTGCCATCGGCAGGTCACGTGTCGAAGGATGTGACGTCACATGCATAAGGTCCATTAGACGAGTCGAAGAAAGGAGGTAAATGGGTGTATAAAATCAACCGCAACATTTGGCGAACAAAGAATACTTCGTTAGGCGATGAATTCGTTTTCAGCCGTAGTACAAAACGAGACTTCCGTCGGTTCTATCTGCGCGAAATGAAATAAAACCCTTTCCTTCACCCCCCCCCCAAATGCAGTGGAATATGCCGTTTCCATGACGCCCGTCATAGGCATGTCTGGTGTCCAGGGTTTTTCTCGTTGCGGTAATACAGTGCGTGCATCCAATCATCGCATTTTTAGTCTAATAAACTAAAAATTAATCATAAATTGGCTTTATAATTTGACACAAAAATCACGTAGAATCCCTAAACATCTCAAGTATTCTATGTCTTCTTGGATGAATGAAAATGGCAGACCCTTTCCAAAACTGAAGCAACAAAGAAAATGAAACTGTTAAGGAGTTAAAACCTAGTTCAATGCTTTTCGGACACCCTGTACAGAGGAAATACACATTAAAACATAAAAAATAATTATCTTCATATCCAAAAAAAACTTTCTGCAAATATGACTGTTACAAATACAGTCAGAAAAATATTTCATGCCAAAGAGAATCTCTTGTTTCCGACAGTTTACTATTGTTGAGTGATGGTCGCTCCTAACAGTAGGATGTAAGAAACGGAATCATCTCATGCAACCTACAGCCTGATTTATGATGGGATTTGTTTGAAACTGAACACCTGTTGATGACAGCATGCCAAGAAAAAACAGGAGGGATATCAGAAATAAATTGAGTTGACCACTGCTGAAGATTTGTCCAAACGCGCGAATTACTTTCGTTTCTTTTGCTTTTTAGAAAAAAAAAATTGTAAATACATTTGGTGTAGTACTTGCGGACCAAATTAAGGACAAGAAAGAATAAAACAAATTGAAGTGAAATTAACCCTTAAATGCCTAGTGCTACCTTTAAGCAGCATACCCAATTTTGTCTTCTAAAATCTTGAGAAGTAGACTCAAGCTATAATGCCTGCTGTTGCCAATAGGATAGATACTGAAATTTTTATTAAATCAATTTACAACATACAGATGGCAGCCTAGAGAATGATAAAAGAATAAAAATAAATTGATAATTTTCACTTGAGGCTGAATCTTTTTAGCTTTATTCGTACCCTTGAAAATACCATATTTTATTCTACCATGCTGAAGGAAATTCCTTATCGGTATTATAAGTTATTAAAATTCATTTGTGTTTAATATTATACAATTTTGTCAAGGAATTTTTTTTTTCAACTAAATCCCTGTCTTGTCGATGGATTCGAACTATTTTTCAGCCATAAACCATAATTAAAACAACATAGGATGTTTTAAAGTATTTTTCCCTATGTTTTATTCAAGAAATGAAAATCGAAAAACATTTTAAAATCTATTTTTAAAAAATCTGGCTTTTAAGGGTTAAAGGAGATTTGACCCTCTGGAGTGAAACATCGTAGTATGATAATGTTTTGGAATTGATTCTTCTGTCTTTATAATATATTTAAAAATTTGCATTTAATATCGGCGCAACGTGTGTGCAGTAACTAAAACAATAAAAAGTATCGTTGCAAAATAGACTTAAAAGTATTTCTAAGAATTTACTAAAATTAGACGAAAATTGTACGGAAATAAAATCTGCGTCACTGAAAAGCTAATTTTTTCATTATAAAGTGATGTAAAAATAGTTTTTATGCGATTATATGCCCCGCAGTTATTGAGGAATGACTTTAAAATATTAACTAGCCGCCTTCGGCGACCAACTGTTCGCCTGTAATATTAATAGCATATAGCTATGGTTGCAACTTGGCGAAATAAATTGGCAGTTGTAGAAACTGAGAGCCTCTGCCAAAGCTTTCACATTAATTTACGTCCCTGGGAAAGGAAAAAATTATGATGCTTTTCATGTTAAAGTTCAACGCGTACAGCTCCGCAACCAAATAACATAGACAGTTTGTTTTAATTTCGTTTAACAGAGAAAGGTGGACATTGAAGATTGCAAAAATAATTTTAGAATTTGAAATTACGGTTTAGTCACAGTCGAGTTTCAAAGTTGGTGAAAATTACGAGGAATTTTGATGACGTCAGAGCGACCAATCTAGCTTCCCGCGCTTTCTCGTCTGGCGTCCTCAATCGCTACCTGCAGTCCATTGTGAGCGGTATATTAACTGGATTTTCCAAAATTTGTTTCGTAGAAATTTCTAGAAACTCCCAAAATGAGTCAGTGAAGTGATATGTTCACGCGAAATATTACTCCAGAATTGTTGAATTATGTTCGCTATTTCTTGTATCATAGTCCGATTTTACATAAGATTCTTAGTAATAGAAATTGTATCCAATATTAATAACATGAAGAAATATATTACATTTGAAAACAAGAATTTATTTCGGAAAAAAACCCAAACAAAATCAAGAATCAGTCAAATAAATTGAGAGTTACAAAGAACTACTCTAGTCGAATAATCTGAGAATCACAAAGAGTTACTTCAGTCACATAATCTCATAGTCATAAAGAGTTACTTCAGTCACATAGAGCTACTTTAGTCACAGTTGAGTAAGGTAAGTAAGTTTACGCCCCTCAAGCCCAGCGGCCGTTTCGCAGATACAGCCTCCCGTCGATTTTTTTTATTTTGTGATATATTTCGAAAATTGTGTGTGGTGGGCGTCAGGCGACCATTGATGGCATATCTAGGGGTCTAATCTTCCATATGAAGTAAAAATTGTCGAAATCGGTTCAGTGGCTGGGCTAATAACTATCTGGTTTTGCCAAATTATTTTAAATATATAGATTATTTTTTTATTAAAAATCCAGTTAAAATTTTTTTTAAAAACCTTCTTAGTGAGCACCTACTACCCAAGAATTAACTATCTGCCAAATTTTGGTAGTTCTAGGCCTAACGGTCTGCCCTTCAGAGTGTTTTGAATGATTTCTGATCACGCATGTCGCATTCCGCATACAACACCCACTTCGTACCGGCCAACCCAAGCGGGTATAAGGCCTAGTAACAGAACGGAGGGTAAGTCGCATCCGGCATGTCACATGGCGGCATTTATATATATATAGATAGTCTACAGCCTGTCTATAAACATTATCCTGTTAAAAGAAATGTAGAGCTACTGATGATGTAGCGCTCACATGCCTCCATCAAGGAAATAACAGAAATTAAAATAAGCATCATAGTACAATGGAACTTATCTAATTTTAACATTTTTTATTCAAATCAATATTATTATTTATATTATTACATAGAGTAAATGCATACGCGCAACGAAAAACCTGCTTTGCCCCCTGCATGTCCTTTATATGAAGAGAACATGTAAATAGGTAAATTAAGCAGAAATATATATTTTATACATAAGGTGTGCCCAAATGAAAAGGAGACCTTAGCTATATCGGAGTTGTATCAAATCCCAGTGAGTTAATGTGCAAGCCGATAGATGGCGTGGTGGTATTTCCAGTTGCACCTGCGTAGTTAACGACTTTCGCATCAATATCCTCATTTCTAGAGAGTTGTTTCCGCAGTTCGTTGCATGATGGATTCCTCCAGATCAGCACAAAGAGCAGTTATCCAATTTCTTCGCACAGAAGGAGAGTGTCTCGAACGGTGCACCATATTCCGGTGGTGTCAGCGCTATGAGGCGGGACGCATAAACATCAAGGACTTGCCACACCCTGGGCAGGCGCACGTTGTGATCAACAGTGCCAAGATTTCGGCTGTGGATGAGCTATACGGCAGAATCGTCGGATTACCATACGTGAAATTGGTGTTGAACTGTCGATAAGCACAAAGGATCTGTACATCCCATGATCCACAAAAAGCTTGGTTATGGGCAAAGTTTGTGCACAGTGGATGCCCAAGCATATGTCAGAGAATCAGAAGATGATGAGAATGGGTGTTTGCCTGACCAGCAGTTTCTACACTGAAGCCATCCACCCCCTTCCTACGCGCTGTGATCAATGTATCAAGGTCAATGGCGATTATTTATAGTTGTACTGTGTGTTCCACATGAACTGTAATTAGAATATTGTAATCAAAATTTCTTTACAAATAACTGCAGTCTCCTTTTTATTTGGGCACACCTTATATATAATTATATTTTTAATGTAATTTTTACAATTAAACACTAAATATGCCATTTTTTCGAGCAGAACACATCACTGTCAGCTTTGAATTACTAATTTTTGGAAACATATCAACAATTTTTTTTTAACCTTTCAATTTAGAAATTACTAACTAATCAATCACAGCTAAGTTAAAATTTTTCTTTTAAAAAACACCGCCTCTTTTATGTTAATATCTTGAGCAAACACATGACACTCGAAGTGAATTAATCTAAGATATTTCAAGAAGACCCAGTCATCAAAATTTACAAAAACACTTCCTCCAATATTTAATAGCATAAAAGCAACACACTTTATGTCTTGGCTGAACACTGCACAAATTTTCTCAAAGTTGAAAATGAGAATTTGCTGTATAAATAACTTCATGGTAAACGATAAAGCATCAAAATGCAGTTAATATAATGTGTCAGATCTTAAAGTTATGTTCCGAGATTAAATTTTCGTAAACCGCCATTCCAACATTTAGGAATTCAACTGCAAACAAAGAAAATGAAACCCCGCCAACGCAGTTTATTAATTCTCCGAAACCACCTCGCATCTTTCTCCTTAATATAAACAGGAGGCAGATATCAAAAATTGACGAAGCGCGAAAATTAGCTCATTCGCAGCAGTAAGCAGAATCTCAAAATATTACAAAATTTAGGTGAGGGGTGGATATTGAAAACCTGCCAATAAAAGCCAACATGGACAGCAGCATTAAGCTAATGGATAAACAACCTTAAAAAAGCTATAATATAATCTTTAATACTTTTATAAGCAAGAAGTGGGAAGATAGATTAGGTTTAATACCAGCCAGTAGGACACGTAAAATTAATATTAAGCAGGGAAACTACAATTTTACATAGTTTGTGAGATCCTTCCTTGCAATTGACGTTTAATGCAAAACTCGGGTGAAGTTGTTGCTACTGAAATAATAACTTTTAGTTCTCTGAAGAGTAGACCTCATTTTCATCCGTCTTTAAAGTTATAATCTTTTGCTTTTTCGAAAGCGAATTATTTACTCAAATCTCTACTTATATCAGTAAATAACAAAATTACAATTAAATGTTTCGCCATTACCAAAGCGATTCAAATGTTTTAATGGTCCAAACATTGAAACCAGTAAGGGGACATACGCCCTTTAAACCTCCGAAGAATGGGGGAAAACTGTCAAATTCGATACATTATATCTCTAAAACAAAACAATTCAAAGCCTAAATTTTTTTTTCTAGAAAAATATCTGTTCTTTCTGTTATTCTAAACACATTTTCAAATCTTAATATTGATATGTATTTATTTGAGAGAGTAATAAATATGGGTATAATTTTTGGAGAAAAAATGAGATAGTCACCTTGCGCGCATGATTACGGATAAAATATTGGTCTAAAAACAATATTTTGGGTATCTAAGTAATCCAAACAGTCTGTTCAAGAAACTGAACCTCAATTTATTAACATTTAATTTCTATTTTATATACCAATTTAAAATAAAAATGTTAAAAATTGTTAATATTTCAACATTTCTACCCCCTTCCCCGATAAAAAAATTCTTTGGAGAAAATATGTACAAAACTGTGGTTCAATTTGTGGAACATAGCACAATACAAATTCAGTAAAACTTTTATCTAAAAATATTCAATAGTTCTTGAGATATCGTGCGCGCAATATAAGAAAAAAACACATTTTGAGATATAGCGCTTTAAAGATAGGGCCATATTCAATGTTTACGTTGAATAACTGATACATTTTCCTTCATAATTTTCATAATTAAGGGAATTTTTTAACGCGGGTTGTTTTAAATTGTTCAAAAAAGACGGGAGAATAATATAATATATATATATATATATATATATATATTCATAAAATCAAACATTTTCGAGGTTTAACAGTCGTATGTCCCCTTAAAACGACCACCCTCTTGAAAGGGAATCAAAAAATAAAAATCTAACACATGCGTCGTTTTAAATGGCTTCAAGGAACATTTCTGTCGTGACTGCGTAACAAACAAACGTACAGGCGAAATGCCGAACAGTGGAGTTGAAACGGGTCGCTTCCCTTGGTCAAAATAAGTTTCCAAAAACATGCTTTTATTAGTGTACTAAAAAGTAGAAAGTAATTTTTTAATCAAAAATATGGACGACAGAAGAAAATCGTTAAATAATAAGATGGGCTGATTAAAATACTCTAAGCAAACTAGAATTTTAATCACGTTTATGATGTATTTTAATTTTTAATGAATGCTTAGGAGGCTTTTTTATGATAATAATTGTTGCAAAATTCGCTTTAGTTCTGTTTTTTCAGTTAATTTTATTTAATTTGTGAAATTGCTATCTACAATTGACATTTAAGGCACAGTTCAGATGAAGTGCAGCTATTGAAGTAGAAAAATAAGTTTTCAAAAACATGCTTTTATTAGTGTACTAAAAAGTAGAAAGTAATTTTTTTATTCAAAAATACGAACGTCAGAAGAAAATCGTTAAAAAATAAAATGTGGTGATTAGAATACTCTAAGCGAACTAGAATTTTAGTCACATTTATGAGATATTTTAATTTTTAATGAATGCTTAGGAGGCTTTTTTATGATAATAATTGTGGCTAAATTCGTTCTTAGTTCATTTTATTTAATTGTGAGATTGTTATCTACAATTGGCATTTAATGCACAGTTCAGATGAAGTGTTATTATATACACATAAATGTTATTATCATACAAATAAAAGTGTCTTTTTGAAAACTTTTTTTATTATTTTCTAGTTTTTTTACTTTTAATATATTTCATAATTTATTGTTGTAAATATTATGGAACCTTAAAATCATTTTTTTTAAAATTCATTACAAAATGCCGCCATTCATATGCAATCAAAAATTAATTAAATTTCATTGAAAAACTGATAATTAAATTCTGAAAATGCAAAAATATTGTACAATCATCAGAGAAATTACATTTGTGCAAAATTTCAGAATTCCAGCACATTAAGAAATGAGTGAAAAATGCTCAAAAAATTCCAACTTTACAAACTGAAACTAGTTCAGCTAACTAAAAGCATTTAATTATTCTAATTTACTCAGATATTGATTGGAGTTGGACAAAAAAAAAAAAAAAAAACTTTATCGATTTTTATCAAGAGAGACGAAATTTTAGAGAAAGAAAAGAATTATTTTTTTTATTTTGTTTATTAATGCCATGTAGGTTAAAGCTCAGTACATTCCTCCATTAAAAATCAAAATTAGAAAACGGAGCTAATGTAGATGATTATTACGCTACTGTTAAAGAAATTCCTTCAATATTTTCTGGAATAAAAAGCAATTAAAGCTTCATCAGATTATTTTTAATTAACTGAATCTCATACTCAATAGAAATCAATAATTTTAATTAAATTTACTGTATGAAAACAATAAGCAAATTCATCAAATTTTTCCAGTGCACTTCTTTGTTGTGAAGGAGACGTAAAAATTTACTGAATGAAAATAAAATTCAATTAAAATGAAGCACTAATTACAAAAACATGCATAGCCTTTTAGTATAACATAAAAATAATGCGTATTGTTTAGCAACGGATTCGGAACCCTCCGCACTTTTGCGCATGCGCCCGGCGGAATTACTTTCATCAAAATAGGAGAAAAGTGCAGAATGAAAGGGGAGATGTTTACATTTTATTTAGCATGAGCCAACAAAGAATTCCGGAAATGCGCTCATATGACTCATTGCCTGACACCCCTTTCCGGTGTAAAATCGTCCAAAAGTGATAGTCTCGGAATCCGTTTTTAAACAGTAGCATTCATGATGCACACAATCCTACTGTTTTCAATGACAAAAAAAAAAAAGAAATTTAAAAATATTACAGAAAATCCTCAAATTTAGAACAGCTGGAGTTTAAAATATCATTGCAAACTAATAAAATCCCCAGACTTACGGACAATGACGCGTAACTACTTATAAAGAAAAAAATATAATTTTATTCACAAAATAGACAATGACAATCACTCATTTCATACGAAAAATAACCGAGAAATTAGTATAGGGACTTAAAAAGTAGAAGACACACTTGCAAGTGAGAAAAGCAGCAATAACACATGCCGAGAATCAACAATCGCAAGAATCTTAACCTTTCAGCTTCACTGATCCCCGACCTATTCGTAACTGATTGAGTTAGGGTTATACACTTTTCAAACGAAATAAGAACTTTCCTCAACAAATTCTACAATTTTTGAGGAAAACTCTTATCTTCCGTGAAATCCGTCCGTCTTCATCTGAGCACACTTCAGATCACACGGACAGCTTATCGTGGTCTGTTTCCGTGGGTACAAGAGTAATGCCACTCGCCAAAAAAGCTATAGTAGCACGTGACCGGTCAGACAAGATGACGGAAATCGTAAGCTGTATTCAACCGGCTTGAAAATGCACACGATGGCGACGGAAAATCGTCAGCAGCGAAAATTCAAACCAATCGGGTGTGACTTTGACGGTGACGTAGTTCGCCTTCCACGATACAGAAATCCTGTCTGACCGTTGTCTCAATGCGTCACGTGGTACAAACTTTTTTGGCGAGGGGCATTACCCTCGTGCCCACGGAAACGGACCATGATAAGATGTCCGTTTGATATAGTCCCGAGTCCACTCAACCGGTTCAGTTGCCGTAATGGCAGCAGGCACGAGGCCATGGGGCGGCGTTCGGTCCGGGTGATATACGCTTTAAAGTCAAATTCTGTCGCTCAACTAGTAGCAGAAACGCCCGCAAAGTCCTCAGCTAAGAAAACCATTATCAGCTGTACGAGATCTGTGAAATGTTATTGCGCAAATGTTATGAATGTTACGAAATGTGAACGCTACGTAAATGTTAAGAATACGCACGCGCACTAAGAACAGCGCCACCGTGTGACGCGTACTGTCTTTCAATCAGAGCTGTGTTAGCAAGAAGTGAGTATACGTCGACGCCCCCAAACTAAAAAAACCACTTTGTGTGCATATATTTGTTTTGTGAATGTTATAAACTAAAATGAATTAAAAAGAGCTACACGGTGTCATATAAAGTATTTTCACCCGTCTGGGAATGACTTTACGGGAAAAGTAAGAAGTAAAGTTCCATTTTTAGCAGTTATGAAAAATCATTGCTAAAAATGGAACTTGGCTGGGAGCTTTCTGTGATTATTTATTCAAATTTTACTTTAGCATTTAAGAT
>BGPR01002678.1:0-20186 GCA_013235015.1 Araneus ventricosus
GAAATTTACCATTTAAAAATTGGCATTCATGTAAAGTGTAATTCTATTTCAGTTAATGTTATACAACTTTTTATTTGTTTAATGCAGTTGACTCGGGCAACTTTTAACTGAAAAAATGTTCAATAAATGGATATCTGTTTATATTATTTTATTAAATATTATAGTATTAAATACTATCATCTGCTGTTCATCATGCCATATTTTGATTACGATTTGAAATTACTTCTAAGTAGTTTGCTTCTAAAAGTATTTAACTAAATAGTTTGGCAGAGCAATTAGGATTATGGTATATGGTTACATTTCTTGAAATTATTTACTTCTGTACTTAAAAATGATTAAGTACTTAAATGAAGACTCGTCTGTTTTTGTATTCTTGGGGGGAAGAAATAATTTATATAAATGTAACTAACTTAAATAATATACAAATGTTTTCATATGTATATTATTTATTACAGGATTTTTGCAAAATAATTTACCCTAAATTTATAATGGATAAAGATTACTTAGAGATTAGATTAGATTAGATCCTTACTAATGAAAATGATAATTTAGTTAAGAAATTTACCATTAAAAATTGCATTCATGAAAAAGTGTGATTCTATTTCAATTATTTTGATACAACTTTATATTAACAACTTATATTTGTTTAGTGCAGTTGCCCCAGGCAGCTTTTTGAATAACATTTATTAATAACTTTTAAACTGAAAAAAATAAGATTTCTTTCTAATTTTTACGAAAAGTTTAAAATAAAGTTTATTAGTAAAAGTTTAAGCAATCGGGAAAAATAAGCCTGCATGAAAGAGTAAGTTAACCTGTATTTGAGATTCAATAATGCATTTATTAATTTAAAAAAAACATGCACAAAAACAACAATTTTTAGTGCTAATAATAAGATAATGGAGAAACTATACACAATTCAGCATAATATAGTTTTTATAATATATTTTCAATCTGATCTTTTTCAGAAATATCATAAATTATTAGGGATTATTCTCATGCATCTCCATATTAGAATGAATTTATATTCAATTACACCTGTGTCCAATCTAAAAAGTATTAAGAGAATGAAATTAAGTACCCAACTACACATGAAAACAATTGTTGGAAAGAAGTACAACCGTTTATCATAATCCTAATTGCTCTGGCGAACTTCCTAGAAATAATTTCAAATTATCAAAACACGAGTAACAACAGATTCAACTGAAATCTACCCATTACTCCGATCAGCTGTGTAGGCGATCTTCTGCGTCATCTCCGATCCGATAGATAAGTCACAGAGAAAGAGTACTACTTCTCTGTGAGATAAGTCTTCAGTCACATGTATTACAAAAGTGATGCAATCATTCGAAAACGCATATCACAACAAGAGGGATGATTCACCGAAAGACACTCGTACAAAACCAATAGCAGTAGAAACTGCTATTGGGGGAAAAAGTGATTGGGGGAGAAAAATGTGAATCACAGAGAAACGTAATATGAGGGAAGAAATAGTTGGTATTTGTGGTTTCACGTTCTAGAGAACTGCAACTTTTCATGGCGCCATCTATTGTCAGTATATAGAACTATAAACTAAAACTTTGAAAAGTTTATTAAAAAATCAAATAAAAAAAATTAAAACATTTTACTTTTAATTACAAATGATTAAATCACACCTTTTTGACAGTAGTATTCATCACTGGTATTTGTGATTTTTTGATATTACGTAGAAAATAACAGTTCGTCAAATATTCGTCATCCCTAGGCACAACATCCCCTTTGGCTGGATGAACAGAACCTGGCTCCTTTGACACGCTGAACTGGCGCTACCCCTGGAACATAGAATCCCGATTTCTACGAATAATTTTAAACCACGTTTTCTATTTTCTGTAATATCTTTAAAGAAGATAGCAATAAGATGGGCGAGCTTGTTGCAGACATATGTCTTTTTTCAACAAAATGTTTTATGGGCGAGTTTTCTGTTTTGTTTATTTACATTCATATACAGTGACTACGTACTTCACATGTAATGCTACGTCAATGGAAACTTCAAAGCGGAAGTCCAAAAGCCATGCAAATAAAGTCAAGGTTGAATGTAAATAAGCAAAACAGAATACTCGTCCATATACAACTTGAAATCGAAAAGATCCGGATCACTTACTATCGCAAGAAGATCCGGTGATATTACAGAGTGATTGTCTGCATTTTATTTAAAATTGGAGCTAAATTATCATTCTATTCATTCAGAGTTCCATATCTATTTATTTCTAATTTAGATGAATATATTTTGTATTCCTATGGACGAGGTTTCCGTTTTGTTTACAGACATTAAAAACCTTTACTTTATTTGCATTACTTTTGGACTTCCGTTTTGAAGATTCCATTGACGTGGTATTACACCAGAATTACGTAGTTACGGCGTTGTAATCTAAAAAACAAACAGAAAACTTGCTTATATGTAGTTTTTAAATTTCTGCATGGACACATCATTTTTTGTCTGTGACGTCATGTTTTTTAAATAAATATTGGCGTACTGAATTGCTTTTGACTGTTGGCAACTCGGAGGCTGCCATCCTCGTTTCAGTTTGGAGGTCGAACCTAAAGTTTTGTAATTTATAAAATGGTTTTGGGTTTATTTAAAAATCTCGGACGTTTACCGGCGGGATATAATGAACGAGTTCATGGCCCGTATGATCCTTCTATGTTCTATGGGAAAAGTAAGTTCTTGTGATCTTGGAGCTTTGCTGCTAAATTTGAAGGAAACGATATTTGATAGTGATGTTTATGCTCACCATATATTATTGTTGTATGTGCAGATAAACAGTCTAAATAATCTAAGATTTCATGAATTATATTACTGAAATTCAATATTCTTTGTTGTTTAAATACCTTTATATATATATTTGAAGCATTCCTCTTGAAACCGAATGGCCGTGATAAATTGGATTCAAATTTTATGGTTTAATTTACATTTTTATGGCCAAAGTATAATTCCTTTCTTATTTTTGACCGTGATAGTCTCTATTTTTGTAATGTATAGAATGCAAAAATCGTATTTGCTTTTGAAAGTTAAAACAATGTTAAATAGCAACGATGATTTTTCGTGATTTTTTTACTGCTCTTCATTGCTTATTTGATTAGCTGCACTATTGCATGTGTCAGTGTGTTCTATTAATGTATATCCGTCGTTTTTCAATTAATACACATTAATTTTTAATTCTTTATCTAGAAGATTTGGCATTGTCTGAAGTAAAAGTTGGGGAATTAGGTTCATGGCTTGCAAGAAGAAATAAATCTCCATCTGCAATGGTTGGAGCCATAAGTAGAGGTAAATTTTGAATTTAATGGAACTATGGATGCCCTTGTCTTTATATTTTTTAAATTTCATTGAAAAGTTTTTAAATTGTATTCAATTAAAATTAGTTTGTTTAGAAAATGTTAGCAAATATTTATTTGTTGTTAAATTTCCTTTATTCTAACTTTAAAAGAAAATAAATTATTTTCATGTAGATAATTGGTAGCTTCTTTCTAAAGTTTACAAAAATCAAAATCGATGTCTTTAAAATTAAAATATAAATGGGTCATTCCATGTTGAGTGATCCAGAAAAATAATTGGTTGCTTGACCATTTTATAATCAAATGATTTTTTGTATGTTGATTCCTACATGATTAGTGTGTCCAAAGTGACAAATTAAAAATTTTTATCTTTTTCTGAATTCCGATCGCAGCCATTTTTGTTTTTCAAAACACGCTGATTTTTGCGTTTGTAGGGGTTTGCGTTAACTTATATTACTTGGAACTGGTGAACCTGAGGTTGATGAAACATAATCCAGTTTATTCAGGAAGATGCAGCCTTGATTATCTCCAGCACACATTTAAGGAAAAATTGATTCGAAATAGCAAAAATCAGAAATGTGCATTAAATATAATTTTTAAGAATACTTCTGTATCTTCCATAATACTGTATTTACAAAACATATCATGAAGATTTTAATTTAACATTGATGATAAAAAAAAAGTATGATCTGTAGCCAAATTTTTACCGTAAATATATAGATTGCAAAAATATAAGCATATAAAAATTGCCGACGAAACTGAAAAATATTCTACTTGGCAAGAATAATAAAACTCTTTTAAGTGATCATAAACAAATCCCAGATTGAATATCAAAACTAATTATCTTTAAAAAATCACAAGTTGTTGCGCAATACACGCACTTCCAATTCTCCTGCATGTGATATTACGTAATCGGAATTAACATCTGCCGGTATTCGGAAACTAAAGTAAAGGAATAGAAGAGACTTACCAATCTGGAGTATAACCCTTCCCTCCATGATTTTTTTTTCTTACCGATTCTTTCCCGTTACTTTTTTTGGGGGGGGGTGGCGATTTCGTTTTTAGGTCTCATTTTTCAGCGAAAGGTAGATGGTTTATCTGTAAAAATTTCAGATTTTTAAACTTTGCCCCAACAAAGATATAAGATGTCAAAATTTGGATTTTTTTTTTGAAATTTTTAGATTTTGAAAGCCCGTAACTCTTAAAAGAAGCAAATCTCGGGGTTGAAATTTTTTGTAAATATAGTACATTAAGGTAGCTACACATCTCCACAAAAGCAATATGGAGAATAGATACCTTTTGGAAATTATATGCCTTCAAAAATTGAAAATTTGTCATTTTTAAAGTCAAACTTTTAAGCTAATTTTTGCTATTTGGGATAAATTTTTCCTTAAATGTGTGCTGGAGATAATCAAGGCTGCATCTTCCTGAATAAACTGGTTTTTGTTTCATCAACCTCGGGTTCACTAGTTCCGAGTAATATAAGTTAACGCAAATCCCTACAAATGTAAAAATCAGCATGTTTTGTAAAACAAAAATGGCTGCCATCAGAATTCAGAAAAAGATAAATTAAAATTAGTGTTTTTGGACTCTAATTATGTAGGAATCAACATACAAAAAATCATTTGATTATAAAATGGTCAAGCAACCAGCTCTGGATCACTTGACATGGAATGACCCAAATCATATTTTCCTGTAAGTGATATATAGTGGATTTTTCTTTTGTGTCCTATTCTATTTTTTTATATTTAACCATAGTTTTGTTTGAATTATCATTATTGAAAGTCATTGCATTTGAATATAATTTCTTTGGCTTTTAGTTGCCATACTTGCTTGGACATTATGACCTATAAAATCCAATGTTATTGATATCTAATTATTAACCATTCTATATTTATAAGAATTCACAGCTAGTAAAAATTATCAGATAATTTTGATGAAGTTTGATTTATATTACTAATGGCTTCAATTACAGTGGCTTTTATAAAATAATTTTAAAAGATTTGTGAATGTTTCGCTTTACTTTTTCAATTATAAAATACATGACACATTTCCTCGGATTTCGGCATTTTTGGCATCAAATTTTGTCATTCTTAATTTTGTTTTATATGATAATTCTACAATATTTTTAATATCTCAAACATTTTTTGTATAAATTTACTTACAGTAAATTCTCGATTATCCGGTATTCAAGTATCCAGAAAGTTCAACTAACCGGAAAAATTAAAAAATGAGTTTTTCTAAAAAATTTTTATCCACGCGCTGTTCCATTCACGTGGACAATTTAATTCTGGAATGCAACGTTCATTCCGCACAGAGGGGCGTAGAAGGAAAAGAAAAGCAATATACAATACTGTGACATACACAGACTTGTTTTATGGGGGGGGGGGTTCAAGAGTGAGAACCATAAAAGAGTCCCTCACCTTCTAAGCTGAAAATATGAGACCTAAAAAACGAAATCCCATACCCCCCCCCCAAAAAAAAGTACGGAAAGATCGTAAGAAAAAAAATCATGGAGGAAGGGTTATCCTAGTTGAGCCTTTCTATTCCTTTACTTCTGTTGTCCTAATACCGCAGATGTTGGATCGATTACGAAGCCATCATCTATGTGGAGGAGAATTAGCAGCTGCATTGAATAACTTGTGATTTTTAAAGATAGTGCTTATATTATCTGGGATTTGCTTATCATCACTTAAAGGTTGTATTATTCTGCTGCAATGAATATTTTTCAGTTTGTGACTATTTTTATATGTCTTGCGGGATGAGATTCTTTCGCGCTTTTCGCATTCGCTTTTTTTTGTTATTTTGAAGAAATTCAGCTTTTTGTCTTTTCTCCAAAAATTCATCCTAAAATTTGCTTTCAAGAAAAGAAACTCTTCCACCTTCCATTTAAAAAAATTCTGCAAAAATATGCCCAACTCGCGTGATCTTCTACTATATAATCAACATTGATATAGTCAAGCTCTATATGGATGAACGTTATTCCAACATTCAGTGCTACTTAATTGTATTAAATACTCACCTTATTGACAAAGAGAGAACTCTGTGGCATATTTTGCAAAAGAAAGATTTTTTTTGCATTAGCACATGTTGGGAAAAAAAAAAGTTGGAAACTCTAAGGTCATCTAGCGAATGTAGTACAAGATAAATAAAATTGCAGTGATGTACAGTGTGAAATGTTTTAATGTCATTGTATTTGATGCACGATGATGTTTAAACTGTTTAACTTTTTTTAATGGATATCGACACAATTCTATATATTCTATTATACATACTGAATTATACTACTTAAGTATTAATTATTATAGTGTAATATTTTCATCATATTATAGCGTGTTTCTGATGTTTACTTCTTAAAACATCTTTAAATATAAATTATGAGCACAAATGTTTTGTTAAGCATTATGATTTCAGTCTTTTTGCTTTTTTGATCTCATCTAATTACTTATATTTTTGCAATCTATATATCTACGGTAAAAATTCGGCTACAGATCATACTTTTTTTATCATCAATGTTAAATTAAAATCTTCATGATATGTTTTGTAAGTACAGTATTATGGAAGATACAGAAGTATTCTTAAAAATTATATTTATTGCACATTTCAAACTGACAAAAACAAATTATTTGGTCGAAAAAACCTTAAAAAAAAGGCTATCTCTCATTTAATACATTCAACCATCCGGATTCTTTCTTGTATCCGACATCGCTTCCTGAGCATGCCGGTTAGTTAAGCTTTTACTGTATTTTATTATTCAATTATCCATACTTATTTTGCTTCTTGGGGTTTATGTTTAGCTCGATTCATTATTGGTGTCATGTCTGAAAATAAAATTGCTATAATTCAGTTCTGTTCTGAAAAATAAGTTTTGCAGTTAAGTTTAACAAGTTACAAAGGGAAAGTATTTTCTTTAAAAACAATGAATCTTATTAGCACAAACTACAGTTCAGTATATAGGTAGGAAATATTTTGTATATGCATTAGTCTTGAATATTTTTTGAGTAACTTTAATTTCAGAATTAATTATCAAGTTTTTAAATATGTTTAAGTTACCTAATGTCAGATCTTTATTGTGTCATAAAATAAATGTTTTTTTATTTAATTGTATAATTATTTATTTGTAGCATTTTGGCGTTGGCAGTTCAAGTATGTTTTACCTAAGAAATCGGGATTGGTAGCTTATGTGCATCTTGTAGTTGGAATGATGGGCTTATTTTATGTCATCAACTATGAGCATATTAGTAAGTGGTGAACATTATACATTTTAAAGTATTTAAATAGTTCTGTAAGTTTGAAGTTGTCATATTAATATACAATTAGGCTTTGAAAATTTTGAGTGTTAAATTCTGGAGAATTGACAAAATGAAAAAATCCTTAGTTCTAAAACAGTTCTATAAAATAACTATTTTTGGATAGAAAGTTTTAAGTTTTTTATTACTAGAACATAAATGTCTTTATTTCACTCAAGCGATTTTACTTAAAAATTATGTACTAAGGTAAATCTATACTTATAAAAGGCAATGTTTGTGTGTGTGTCTGCGTGTGATGTCCAGACAAATCTATCGCACTTACAAGCTTGAAATTTGGCACACAGGCAGTCTTAATGGTGACTCAATGCACCTCGAAGCCGAAATTTTAAAATTTAATCTAGAAAATTTTTTATTTAATGTTTTGTGTTGTTTTGGGTTATTTTTCGCACTAATTTCTCAATAGCATGGTTTCGGATAACTGTACGACAAAAATAGATACACCATCGGAAAGAGCATGCGATTTCCGTTCTAATGAATTGGTTAATTTTGAATTTCTAACATAATTTACTGAATTTTGAAAAATAGTTACTTGTATGGTAATTTTTAATAAAGATTTCTTTAAATTATCGCATCTGACGTTCTAACATCTCTATAATTTTCATTTTTTTTCAGCCTACAAATGGAACGTTTATGTCGGATTTAAAACAAGAACTATTAAAATATCTTTTTTCGTTTTTTTAAAAATTTTTTCCCTGATCGGTTCAGTTTTTCATAGCAAGATTTAACAGCGAGAACTTCTCCGGTCCATCCCACAATGCATTGTTGCAACGTGACCTTCTTTGCAGCAGGTGACGTCATTCACAAAGAAAAATAAGCGGGAATATCAATGTGTATCTTTTGTTTTAATTTTGTTTTCAAAACTTTTTCGTGCCATTGTGGGCACTTTTTTTCACCCACTTTTTTGAAGTCCTGATTCCACGGGCAACGCTGTGCGCGTACTACTAGTATTAAAATAATATAAAATGTGAACAAAAATTGTCTAGCTCTATAAAATTTTATTTTAGGCCCATATATACAATGTAGATTTTCATCTAATATTGATCATTATATCCAATACATTTCTGGCACAGTGACTTCATAAATTTTATGTTTAGGGCATAAAATACATACTTTTTTTGCTTATGAGATGGAATAGTAAACACTTTGTTGGGTAAATCAATTTTAATGACTCAATTTGTAACTGTTGATTTGATTTTGCATGTTTCACTTTGTTAATGGAAAAAACTGCATCAAAACTAAGCTTGCTTTTAGTTATAGATATTTAATTTCCATCAGTGAAAACCATACTTATACGGGTCATTCCATGTCAAATCGACCAAAAGAAATAAGATTTGACACCCATGGTCACTGATTTTCATAGAACTTGGCAGGTTTGTTCTTTTCATGGATTTACATAAGCATACAAAATATTTTTGCTCTAAATCAAATAATTAAGGTTTTACAACCTGTTACAAATTTTACGTTTTTTATCAATTAGGCCTAGCTAACGCAATTGGTTCTTTCATAGAAAACAAGTTATCTTCCTTATTTACTAACAATGTTGATGAAAATGTTTATGAGTATACTTTATTATATAAGGAATTCAGAAAAATAAATTAAACCAGCAAGTATTTATGTACGGCCAGGAAAAATCCTGAAATATTATTTTAGAAATGGAATCTGGAGTTTCACATGGCAAAGATTATCATCAAAAGGGAAAAGGATAATCAAAAAATGTTTTCATTTATTATTTTAAAAGATATACTCTATATCATGAAAAAATAAAATTATGAATTTTTAAGTCCTTCATTATTTTTTTACCGACTTCAAAATTAGAAATCACTTGACTCATTCATCAGAAAAGAAAAAAAAGCCTTAAAATTAAACAAACAAAAATTTGGTTGTGCATAATTAATGTAATAGGGTAGATTTATTAATTCTAAGACCTGTTCAGAAAATTCATAACTGTTAAAATATAATTTGATTTAGTCTTAAAACTATTTGTTAGTCCAAGACAACTCAAGAATATTATACAGTGGAAGCTGTAGATGGTATTTTTCTATCGAGTGATATAGTCCTGCAATTATCCTAATGTATTTTAAAAGTAATTGACATATTTGAACAGAATTTTGCTTTAAATAACAATAACTGATATTCTCTGTAATAAAAATCTATTTTCAAAATATATGTTATTTAATTTCTTAAATCTTTTTTTTCAAAATGACCTTAGAGCATTTTGGGGAAAACTTTTTTTTTCTGCCTCTCCGGAGTTCACATTTGGCAAGTAATCTCTTTTGGTGCTGGGGTGATTATAATTATTCAGAAAATGTAGCAGAATTTATTTCTGTTAATTTCTTTCTTTTTTATCATTTTTATATAGTAGCAACTTCTAAAATATCGCTGCTTTTGAAATTATTTATTCATCTGATCTTTTTTTTTTCATATTTGCATCATTTTTTGTACATATATATAAAACAATATGCATCAAAATAAAATTCAAATATTATAAGTGAAATATGAAGGCGACGCAAAAAATGTAGAGAAATCAAATGAAAATAAAAATATATCATAATAAAAAGAGCACAAACGAGAAAAAATATTGAAAAAAGAGGAAAAGTAAAACAAAAGGTTGCGTTATTGGCATTTCTCCAAAATTAAATAATTTTCCCCACATTAAAGAAAATGCTGAAACAAATTTTCTTTAACCATCATAGCTTATTATTCCCGCCAAAATTGTGTCGATTAATCAGTTCCAAAATGTAAGAATTTATTTTGCTTACGATTCAGTTGCTCTTAGGATGTGAGATTGGGATGTATTTCTGTACATCTAATTTATTTACATTATCTTTTAATGTATTGGTTTTAAAACTAATTGGCGGGAAGTTATTAAGTGATTATCATCTGTTGAATTATGTAGATACCATACAGACTATTAAAAACTGCCTGAAACTGATTTGATGATTCTTTTAAAATTCAGAATAGAATCAAATTTAAAAGTATTGGATATGATACAAAGAAGTAAAATCAGTTTTTTTTTATTGCATACTTTCAGTGAAACACGACGGGATGAATAGTGCATGAATCTGAGGTCCAGTGGCAACCTTGAGCCACATCTTGAATTGTGAAAGCATATTTTTCACTGAAATCCATTGTATGAGTGTTGTATTAACTTGTTTAGCTTTTGAACTATTTTATCAATGAACTTGCCAATTGAGCTAAAGCACTGCATCATTTCAGTTCAATCAGTCGAAACATGTACTCAACAATGCCTTTATCATCATAGTCGTCGTAATTTTTACTGTAAAAACTGGACAAGGTTACAGTGGCGAATCCAGGATTTAGGTCTGGGGGGTGCGGAGGTATAAAAAGTTTTATATCGTCGTGCCGAATGTCAAATCTTATGGCTTATGCAAACCAAAACACTTTAACTTTACAGACTTGACTCACCTGACAATAAGAATCATAAAGAACATTACAATAATTTCGTAATTTAACAAAAAACACAATGAAATAACTAATAAAAACATGTTTTTGACCGTGTCAACGCTGCAAATACAAGTGTGATTACAAAAGTGAGAAAACTTTCGAGCGTGTCAAAAACCAGGAAGAAATGTTTTTAATTTTTTAAAGGGAGATTAAGAAAAAACGGCTGTAGTGATTTTAAATAAAATAAAGAATTCTCGTCTAGCTCTGGGAGGGGCTGCAGCCCGATAGCCACTCCCCTGGATTCGCCGTTGCAAGGTTATATTTTATGGGCTCTTGTCACAATGCCTCAGCACATTCTCTCTCTACTCCTTCATAAACAATTTATGATTTAAATTCTTTGCAATTCTCTTTAGTATCTGCTTTGTAAATTAATAAAATAACATTTTGATGTATTATGCATACACACACCAAGTGTGTGCCACTGGCACTAGCCTAAACACACCACTTAGGTCTCCAAGAACAAAATTTCGAAAGACCTATTTTACAGTTAAATTGGGTATTCCAATTTAAAATTTCAGTATAGCTCACTAAGATTACATAAAATCAAATGTTTTCTCTCGTATAATTTTTTTTTTCTGTGCTCACTATATCCCTGACAAAATTCTACATTGTTCATCAATCTGATAAAACTGTTTTACCCATTCAATAGTTTCAGGACTCGACTGTTTCCTATATCTACGAGCTGGTTCTGATAAAATAAACACCCCTTGTCTTTGATCAGTTTTTGAGCCTTACAAACAGAATCATCAGATATGTTGAAAGTCTCTTATTTTTCTTTTAGATTATATTAGTGAAGCCGGAATTGTCAACATTTGAGTCTTTTTTTTTCTTAATTCATTTTTAATTATTTATACGAGCTTTTCTAGATTTTCAGTTTTTTTAATTACTTTTTTCCCCCCAACTCGGTTTTTTCCTCTGTTAAAGCACTTCAAGAACAGTTTGAATTTTTCCTTTTACATTTTCATGTACTCTTTTTAGATTTTCTTTACTGTAAGATCTGATTTGTTCACCAAGTGCATGTAATTTCATAGGAGAACATGGAATGAAAAATTATAGTTCATCAATCGGTTATTTTTTTGTAACAGATAATCAGGAATAAATCCCCACATCTTGAACTTCACCATCTTTGGTATTTAAGCTATTTTCAGCATTATTCTCATCAATTTGTTTGATGTTAAATATCTTGTTCCTACAAGATGCAGAAAGTGTTTTTTATCTTGGTTTCACTTAGAAGCCTTTGGATAGAATTATCTTACTATGTGATAAATTCTAAAATGATGAAGGTTGATTTTAAATATGAAAGATTCTGATTTGATAAGTGGTAAAAGTTACGGCTCTATATGAAAGATGGGCCTAAAATAGAGAAAAAAAGAGAAGATACCAAAATCTGGTACAATTATATTACGCTAATGCAATCACCCACCTTTTCTTTACTATCTGGAAAACATGGCTGATAGTGGTAAACATTCCTGAAAACACATTGCAATGTTACACTAATATAGAAATAGGACAAGAATTTCTGTCTAATATGTTTTTATTTACAAATTTTAAATTGATTAATTGCCAACTTTAACAGAAAAATTATCTTGATTACACTCAATAATACAACATGTTATAATAGACAAATTAATTTTGCCAATGCACATGGTAAGACAGAGAGATCAAGTTATATGCAATTATATATATACAAAAATATTCAACATTTTGCTGCAGACTTTTAGATAAAAGCATCAGCGCTATCAAAACTTAAAATATTTTCATTAAAGTTTCACTCTATACATATTAGAGTTTGAATAAAAGAAAAATGTATTTCCTTGCATTAATGCGTAAAAAAATTTAACTCTTGAGATTTTATAAAAGGTGTTGGAAGAATTAGCCAGCTGGCTTAGCCATAGAAAAATATAGATCTGGAACTTGCTGAAAGTCCATGATTATCATTTGTTAGATTGCATCACTCTTTTAATTATTATCAGCAATCTCAAAAATTATTACTTATGGATCACTGCCGTAATGTAATTAATTTTTATTCATTCGAGGTCACTGAACATTATTGTCACGCAGTCTTATTTGCCTCTTAGTCGTTCTTCATCAACTTGTATTTTGGCAGCAGTTCATCATAGCAAAACAACTTACTATTTGCTGCTCAAATTTTCATCACTGAACACTCTTCTATCCACAAACGCTTGATGTATTTCGTTGATATATCTTGCTGATGATTACAGTAACTTCTTCCTTTGGATCATCGGTGCACCTGCAGGGACGAGAACCGAAATGAAGCCTACCTGCCCCCGGACCCCGCAGATGCACGACTTTCTTACACATTGTCAGACAAACCAATTATTTCCACAGAAACAAAAATCTCGCAGTCGGGACGCGCGGACCAGATTACACCCAGAATCTTCCGCCGTTAAAATGGCGAGCATCTAGTTCGGTGTAATAAAACTGATTAACAATTTAATAAACATCAAACCATTGAAAAAATTGCATAAAAGTTAAAGCGATTAATAATTGAGTCAATTACTACAAAGTGAAAAATGATTTATTAAGAAATTTAATAAAACTTTAAAAAATCCGTTGCGAAGTTAAAAGTTGCCACAAGACAAAAAAGAAACTTTGGTGGTGAAAAATATCAATTATTTAAAAAGTACTGGCAAAGCGAAAAAGGATATAATTGCATTTTTGCAAGTCACAACTTGTTCTTAAAAGGGTCACAAGTGCCTTTGTAAAAATTCATACATTCTTAAAAGGACATTTTGATTATGAAGACAGTTTTTAACTCGTAGCTTGATTCTGTTCTCAATTTTAAGAGTCGAATCAGTTTCGGGTAGTTTTCAATAGTTTGTATGGTATCAACATAATTCAACAAATGATAATCACTTAATAACTTCCCTCACACTGCACTTCTTCATTTTTCCAAAACATTAAAAAAATTATTAACAATTGATTCTTTGAAAAAATATTATTTACTAAGCAAAATTGCACACACTTAGTTGTTAAACTTGGTCTTGTTACAGCTTGGATTGCCTGTAAGATTCCATGAAATAGCAGTTTACTAGTGAGTTGCCTAGAGTTTAGAAATAGTTTTAAGACTAAATCAAATTATATTATAACAGTTATGTATTTTTCTGAACAGGTCTTAGAATTAATAAATCTACTCTATTACTTTAATTATATACCACTGAAGTTATCCAATTTTTTTGTTTAATTTTAAGGCTTCTTTTCTGATGAATGAGTCAAGTGATTTCTAATTTTGAAGTCGGTGAAAATAATGAAGGACTTAAAAACCCATTAATTTTATATTTCCATTTGATAGAGTATATCTTTTAGAATAATTAATGAAAAAAAATTGATTATCCTTTTCCCTTTTGATAATAATCCTTTCCATGTGAAACTCCATATTCCATTTCTAAAATAATATTTCAGGATTTTTCCTGGCCGTACATAAATACTTGCTGGTTTAATTAATTTTTTCTGTATTCCTTATATATTAAAGTATACTCATAAACACTTTCATCAACATTGGTTGGTAAATAAGGAAGATAACTTATTTCCTATGAGAGAACCAATTGCATTAGCTAGGCCTAATTGATAAACTCAAAATTTTTAACAGGTTGTAAAACTTTAATTATTTGATTTAGAGCAAAAATATTTTGTATGCTTACTTAAATCCATAAAAAGAACAAACCTGCCAAGTTTCATCAAAACCAGTGACCATGGGTGTCATGGTGTGGTTGAACTGACATGACCCATACCCGAAAAAGTTTGATCTTCAATCTGATATTTGTGATTACAGTTGCAAGATTTTAGGAAAATTTTTAAATATTTCTTCAACAATCATCTGACACTAATCTGTAAGGTTTACATATCTACATCTTGTAAAGCTATGTTAATAAAACTTCTACATGAGGACTTCAGCTACAGTGGACTTTTCAGATTATGTTACTGAAAACAAACATATTTAACCTTCCTAAACAAATGAAATTTATTAGTATACTTTCTTTAAAATTTCCAGGTAAAATATTCTTCAGATTATTATTCAGTTTTGCATTAAAAAAATACAGTTTGTCCACTTTAAAAGCTCGTTTTTCTGTGCTGTAGCATTAATTACATCAATCAGCTAATTTCTTTGATTTTTAATCATTCAAATATTTTTTTGGCAGTTGCTTTGTTCTTAATGCGTAGTATAATAAAGCTCCTCTAATCGGACACCCCTCTTAACAGCTGCTGAAACCCCTCTGAGTGCCCAATTTCATCGCCCATTCAACTTCGATGAAATACATTCCTTACGTCTCTCTGACCTTGGACCTTTAATTAAGAGAAAGGAGAGGAAAGAAAGGAAAAAAAAAAAATCATACAGTCAGGAACAACACTGGATACTAGATGGAGAATTAATCATTACTTTCCCAATGTCAACAGAATGGAGTTCGGCATTCAGGAGTTCATTTGGTTTTTTCAGTCTTTGACAAAGAAGCTGGTAATGTGGGTTACAACCACCAGCAAATGAAATTTTAACAGACTTTAAGACAAACAGATATTATTGTCCATTCACCAACAATACCGGCTGAATAATTGGGGACTTATTTTTTCAGTTAAAAAAAAGTTACCTCCAAAATCGCTGACAAAGTATATTTTCCTAACAATTAAGAGATTTTTGGATAAAGTTATCTGATTCTTAAAATTCACATTATCAGAAATAGTGAATTAGGAATAGTTTAAATATTTATTTTGTACTAACAAACATGAGACCCCCTTTAGAGTAGTCGGTTATCCTCTGAACAGAAGGTAGCTGTAGAGAGGTTTCGCTGCACCTCTGACTTCCTTCTTTGGTTTTGAAAATCGAATGAATTTATGTTAATTAATGCAGGTTTTCAGTGTTCTGAGAAAAAAAAAAAGCCTAATTTTTTAGTTTATTTGTTTTTTCTTTCATATTTCTTTTAGTAAAATTACTGTTGATTTGTTGGGCTGAAAAATAATTTTTTGTTACGTTAATTTTTTAATAAAATTATGGAAATTTTTGTTGATAGTGTGGTGTTAACTAACATGCATTCTCCATGTTTTAACCTCATTCTTTTGTTTTTCTTTGCTAGAATATCACAAGCACTACAAGCATCATTGGTAAGAAGCCAGAAAATCTTCAATACATTTTGTAGCCTGAAACATCTACTCATAAAAAAAAAAGTTTATATGTAAAAGGAAGTAATGAAAGATGTCAACAAATGTAATTAAACTTTAACCCTTTGAAATAGTAGAATAAAAATGACCAGAAACGTGCTTTTTTTTCTCTTTGTTTTTAATACAAAAATATGAACTTTTAATTAAACATCTGCCAAATATCACACATTAGTAGTTGAAAAAATGTAGCTTTGTCTCTGCTTTATGATTGAGAATATATTACTTTTCTTGAGATACAAGTGGATATAATTTTTTTGTCATCTTGTCTCTTAGGACAAAAGTCTTTTCTATTCAGTGTACAAACCAGTGTCCTTGCACACACATGAAAAATTAAAAAAATAATTCTTCACAAGTCAAAGTTCTTAGACAGTTGAACCTTGTTAATGTAAAAATTAGTACATACTTTGAAATTCTGCTTAGCACAATTAGTTTTTCATTTTGTTAAATAATTTAACATAAGTATTTTTATGTTAAAAGGTTTTATGATTTGAATAGAAAACACAATATTTTTTTCGCATGTTGGTAAGAAAGTAATCCTCTTTTATCTTTTTTCTCTGTGGAGGAGGGATAAATCTCCTTTCCGTATGGATTATTAAGCAGCCAAGCTTTTTTTTTTTTCTTCTCTGAGCCTGATTCTCTATGATCTCTCTTTTTCTCTATAATCTCTATTCACTATTTTTTCCATTTGAATTAATAGTTTTTTTTTTTACTAAAGAGAATTTGGTATATTGTCAAATAATAATGCCAAAATTAATGTGCATACAACAAAAATAAGTTTCTTAGGTCAAAAAAACCTAAACAAATTTATTCTAGATTTCATTTTTTAAAAAACTATTAATGTTTAATTATATTTAAATCTTGCTTATAAAAGGTAATGTTTGCGTGTGTGCGATGTCCAGATGAATCTATCACACTTACAGCCATGAAATTTGACACACAGGTAGTCGTAATGGTGACTCAATGCACCTCGAAGCCAGAATTTTAAAATTTAATCTAGAAAATTTTTTGTTTTAATATTTTGTGTTTTGGGTGTTTTTCGCATGTTTTTGGTTGATCTATGAGAAATAATGACCAGAAAAAAATAAAAAAAAAACAATCGATGCACCATTGAATAGAGCAAACAGTTATCATTTTAATGACGTTTGTTTTGAAAGTTAAACATAATTTCCTGAATTTTGAAAATTTTTAAATAGTTGGTTTTTCTCATGAAATTTTAAGATTTCAAAATCAAATGACTCCATCTCATGTTCTAATTTCGTTATCTTTTTGAAATGTTTTGAGCTCATAAATGAAACGTTTCTCCTTCATTTAAAACAAGAACGGTTAAAATACCATTTTAAGTCGTTTTTTTATTTAATTTTTTAGTTGATGGGGTCAGAGATGTTTTTTTTGAAGGAAGAACTATTTTACGGAAATCCTGTTCCATCAAAGTGTGTGCCATTTGCCGGAAATAATTAGAGTGATGACTTTATTTGGCATCCTGCTATGAACGAGGATAGATCGGAATATGATGAATTACTTTTATTGCTTTAGTCTGAATGAACTATTATACTGTTTAAGCAGGTTAGACAAAGGTTTTTTTCTCCTTTTGGTTATTTTTTCTCTGTATGCGTCTGTGTTATGTTCTGATAAATTTTGCCTTGCACTTTTAAGCTCATGGTAGAATTGGAATTTGTGTTTTCACAATTGAATAGTTTTTGATTTTAAATTAATGAAGTGTTGTTATAGTGTCATGCTTAGTGTTTGAACTGTTTAAAACAAAATGCTTTGTATTTACACACGAGAAAAATGTACAGTATAGAAACGTTTATTGAACTCCGTTAATGTCTGCTTGACTATGACTTGTATAACTAACTATTCCTTTCTACAATTTTTGAATAGTGTTCAAACTCATTTTCATTGCAAAAAAATGCCAACGTTTATCAAATTTTATGATATTTTAATAAAGATTTGATAAAAATTCTTTCCTCCCAGTAGTAGTAAACAACCCATAGCAGTTTCAGTTCTTTAGTGCAGGCAGTGGCGGCTCCTCTATTTGCGCACTTGAGCACGTGAACCTCCAGAAAAAAAAACGAAATAAATTTATTAACGAATTTAAATAAAATAATATTAAATAAACTTCCAGATTTTTGTCAATTTCCAGGATTAGTTTCCCCCATTTTAAATACGCTAATATGTGGCGAACATATTGTATTGTAGGTTACTACAGCACAGCACACTTGGTCGTTCCTCGATCGCAAATGCCCTCGAAAACCAGCTTATGGAGACAGAAGCGGAGCGGGAAGGCACCACCGATACCATTCCATTTGCACATATTCAGTGTGCAGGAGCTCGCATTGTTTGCAGTTATCTTGTTTGAATTCTCCCTTGGTTTGCTATATTCGGTTAGTTAATTCATTTTTTTTTTTATTATTTTCTGATATATATTTCTTACGAACTAGTGTAAACAGTTAAATTAGCACTTTGTAAAATCAGTGTTTCGGAACTAAAACAATTACATTTTTCATCATTGGGCTTGTAAAGAAAAATTGAATTGAAATTACTCGGGTCAACACCTTTTCTAAACCTTATGCAGGTGATGAAATGCAAGACTAGAGATTTCTAAAGGGAATTCAAACTCGATTTATACGAGAAATGTTCATGAATTTGTGGATGCTAATCAACTAACAGACTGTTTTGTTTTCCATGCCTCTTGTTTGCAAAACAGAATGGTGATTCAAGTTGGGTGAGTTAGGATGTTGCTGATTTATCACATCTAACACTGAAAATAAAAAAGCATAAATGCTCACAATCACATTTAAACTCAATCTTAGAATTTAATTTGCTAGGAAAGGTGGATGTTCGCCAATGACTCGACAGTGCATTTGATTCAAATGTTAAAAGACATAATGAGAAAGTTACCAAAAATCGTTATGTTCTAACAAAAAAAATCATTGATTGCATTCTGTTTTGTGGTGCATTTGAGCTTGCACTTCGAGGACATGATAAACGTGAGGATTCATTACATACGGGAGTTTTCAGAGGTCTTATCAATTTCTCAGCAGAAGTTGATTCGTCTCTTAAAGACCATCTTACTAGTGCAACTGTTTTTAAAGGAACGTCAAAAGAAATTCAAAATGATTTATTAGACTGCATGCTCACTGTTTGTCAAAACCACATAAAAAACGAGATCTCCAAAGCAAGTTTTGTTTCAGTAATAGCAGATGAAACTACTGATGTGTCATCCATTTCCCAATTAGTTGTCATTTTCTGATACGTTTTAATTAACGGACAACCAGTTGAGAGATTCTAGGAATTCACGAATCCACCTGGGCATAATGCAAAATCTGTTGCTGAATGTATCCTAGCAAGTTTTGAAAAAGTAGTAGCCAAAACCGAGAAATTAATATCGCAGAGCTACGACGGTACAAACGTGATGAGTGCTGGTGTTCAAGCTTTTATTCAACGTACCTACAAGATTGCACAATATGTGTATTGCTACGCACATCAGCTCAATTTGATTGTTTGGCAAGCAAGCAGTCGGAATCAGCAAGTTCGAGTATTTTTTTTCCAACCTGAGTGATATTAACTTTTTCAATAAATCTCCACAGATAATTGCTATTCTAGATGAAACTGTTAAAAAAAGGATACCTGGTTCAGCTACCTGATGGAATTTTAAGAATCGAACCATCAATACAGTGTATGAATATAGGGAACAGTTGATTGAATGCATGGGAAAAATACAGTCAACATCTAAACAAGCTCTAGCAATAAATCAAGCAGGGGCTATTTGCCATATGTTAGATGACTTGAAATTTGTGTTTTGGCTTTCAGTGTTTCACAATATTATGCCACATGTCGATGTGTTATACAACCAGCTTCAGAAAACACTAACTTATGCAGAACTCATTAGAAAGCAAGTAAACATTTTCCAGCTGTCATTAGAGA
>BGPR01002678.1:20196-66736 GCA_013235015.1 Araneus ventricosus
ATTTTGTTTTATTTCTCACTACTCCGCTGTTTCTCTCCTCGAAGCTCCAAAATTCCAGGAGTACGAGAAAGAGCTTCGGTAAAACCAAAGTGTACGGTACATCCCTCGCCAAGCTACCACCAAATAATGGAAAACTCGCTAAACATCTGCCATGTTGCCAGATTTACCATGTTACCGTCCGCTATTGGGTTACCACATTTGGAAATTTATCGCCAAAAAAAAATAATCAAGTTTGGTGCTGTACCGTACACTTTGGTTGGGCCAAAGTTTCCAACTCGGATTCTTGACCAAACAACCGATGTTTATTCCATGCTACAGAAGGATCGTCTGAAAACTGAATAAGGAGTAATTTACAGAAGATCAGATTTCAGAAATATGACTGGTGCTATTAGTTTTCTGCAATTTATTATAGAAAACAATTTACAGATTACGTTTCCTGAGACCTACAAACTATTGCTAATTATTGTTATTATTCCAATGACCACTGCTGAAGCTAAGAGATGCTTCTCAACTCTAAAACGAGGTAAGACATTTTTAAGAAGCACTATGAGCTAAGACAAACTAAGCGCTCTAGCTATGATCTCAATTGGAAAAAGAATTATAAATGACATACCTAAATTCAATGAAAACATTATTGATTTGCTTGCTTCAAAGAAAGACGAGTGGATTTAATTTACATACCATTCACTCGACTCATACTGTATTCGACTATTTTGTAATCAAAGTTCAAAGATATATTGTATTATTGTAAGCAATATTATGGTTTTATTACATTCCATTGTAAGGAATAAAATGTCACAAATTTTTTTACCTATGAGAAGTTATTTTTTTAGTTGCATTCTTTTCCTTTAACTTGTGAAAACGCAAATGTATTTTAACTTGTAAGTTACATCATATCTGCAGATTTAATTTTCGAAATTTGTTTTGTAAACCTCCATTTAAACAACCTACGAGCCGCCACTGAGTACAGGTCTTTCATGAGGCAGCCTATCCTAAACAAAAATGGTCAGAATTTGCCATTTCCTTTTTTTTGTGGCTTTAATTTTTTCTTGATGAAAGGATATTTTATATGACGTTTTTGGGTTTTTTTTAGCACTAATTTACCTCAGCTCTTTAACATGAATCAGAATAGGGTTTGGAGCCATGTCTCCAAATTACCTCTGTTGGCACCTGCCAATTCCCGAATGTACCATGTCGCCCTCCATAACCTTCACTTTACCGGTCCTGCTCATACAGAACAGACACATGTTTAGATGTTCTTTGTTCTAGACTTTGCATCCGAAAGTGCCTCTTAAATCTCTAATATTCTTGAAACTGTTAATAATTATATGTTGATAGTAATAAAGTTTTTGTTATGATGGAGATATAGTACATTTTTCTCTATAACTGCTCAATCAACGATTTAAAATCTAATGATTGTATACCGCCACCCCTTACAACCTCAGTTGGGCTAAAATGGAGATATAGTCTCTAATAATAATTAGGGATGCAATGAATATTCAGCAACTATTTGGTATTCGGCTCTTTTGCCGAATATTTAGTTGGCCGAATAATTTCAGGATAATAATTTTTTGAAAAGTGTGCTAATATATATATATTTAACAAAGCGTATTGTGCAGAACTACATACCAGTACATTTATTATAAAAAAAACCCTCCTAACATTTACTCAACTTTAAGTAAATTTGGCGCATTTAATAAAGTTGCATATCATTTAAAATTTATCATTGTAAAGCCTGAAATTATGATACAAGAACAATAAACTATCAACATTTTCTCGAAAAAGTATGTTCTGTTTGGTTTCTTAAGTATTATCAGATTCAGAAAAAAAATGATTGGGTGATTGGAAAAAGGATAACATTGCAGTGGAATTTTACCATTTTCCAATCACCCATTCAAATGTTCATTTTATATTGTGCTTATACAAGAGCTGAAAGATGTTTTCTGCTTTATTTTTAAATATTGGACATTTTTCTGCATTTTCTTTTCACTAATTAAGTGGACACTCCATCCCAGCTATTAGAAGTTCTTTATCAAAATCACAATTTACTTCCAATAATTTTAATTTATTCACTTAATTTTCTTCTGTGTTTGTCATTGTCATGTTCTGCAATGGTGCCTCTTATTTTTGTGAAGCAATCTCAAAATGAACAGGCTTTTTCATTTCTTATTATTGAAATTATGATATTTTAAAATGCATCAAGGTGTTAAAAATTTTTAAAATATAAAAAAAATAAATCAGTTTTATTAATCTTTGATTTTATTTAAAATTTGAAAAATATTTTATTGACAATCAAAAAAGAAATGTTTTTAAAAAGTGGATATTCGGCCTGAAATTTGGCTGAATGTTTGGTATTCAGCCAAATCACTATTCTTTACATCCCTAATAATAATATATTGAATACTTGAGATGTTTATGTATTCTACATAATTTATTTATCAAATTATAACATATAAATGATTGGATTTCAGCTTATACCTTTAGATATATGATAATTCAATGCATATGTGATGCATTCGCAAATGAGTTAAGCGGCTGAGAAATAATGTGATACACACTTATAGCTAAGTTTTTTTTTTATGGAACTTTGTAATCTGCACACATATCACTAAACATTTTATTGTTACAATCCTTTTAGAAAATATTTGAATTTTTTTAAAGTAAAATTTTTATAGTGAGGTTTGTAACTCAAGAAACATTGCAACGGAAGTTGCAATCAAAATGGAAAATGGGGGGAGGATGCATATCAATCTGTCTCTTAGCCAATCAGTTATGTTTCTTTTATCTTTCCTAAATTACTTTTTTCTTCACCTTATCATTTTATTTCAATTATTTCATTGTAATATAAATGCAAAGAAATTTTAGATTAATAAGTGTTTAGATTTCTTAATACAATACACTATTTTCAGAGATGCTAAATTTTATATTTTGCATTACCTGTTTTCAAATTTAAAGAAGAATTAATTACTTTAAGATGAATGATTTTAATAAATATTAATAAATAAATTGATCAAAATTGATTAGCTGACAGCATCTGCTATAGCAGTTTCATTTCAACCAATGGCTTAAATGAGTGAGTCATACTATTTTTTGTTCGATAACAGATAATAGATTCAGTTGCCTCATGCCAAATTTCTTGTATAGAAAAATCATCAAAAAACATCTTGCCAATGTAAATGCATTATACTTCAGTTGGATTTGCAGTAAAATAAAAAAATACTACTGTACTACTACAAATATATTTTAAAATAATGTTTCATTTATAAACAATTGAGTAACAAAAGCACATTGCTTTATATATTTTCATACTATGAGCATCATCTAGGCTCAGGATTAACATTCAATTTGACTAATTGTTTTGTGGATTTACCTCAAGAGCTTTAGCACATTTTGCTTCTTGTATCAATTCATACTTGAATAACTATCACAGTTATTGTAAAGCATTTGTATAAGTAAATGCATTATTTTATGTTCCTATGTTAGCTGCATTAGTATTGGGCAGTTTTAAGACATATGCCCTATCAAGGAAGTTAATTTGTTTTAAATTTATATAGCTTTCTAAAAATAAGAATATTATTTAAATTGCACAGGTTTAATAATTTTAATGGATCTCCAAAACAAAAGAGTTTAATAATCAACAATTTGAGTGTTGCAAGAACATACATAATTCCTAATGATTTAAAATTTGTCTATCTTCTCGTCAAGGAAATGTATTAAATAAGGGACTTGAATGTAATTGTTGTAGTAATGTGCAGGATAATGTACATGTAAAAAAAAATAACAATACAAATATTTTAAATGATATACATTATATAAAAGAGAAATTAAATAAACATACGCTTATTAGCTAGCTAATCAAGTTGAAAGTAAGTATACAATTAGCATACCTTTTAGCACAATATAATTAATAGATGTAATTTTGAAAAATGAGACATTTATTATATATTCTTTAAATAAATTGAGTGTACTGTACAATTTTTGTTCGCTTTGTTTACCCCAACATCCAAAATATTATTCCAAGAAAGTTTCAGTGCTTATGTTTGTAGAATTAGATTTCATCATTTGAAGTTTAAACTTTAAAGCCTGATGATTTGTTATGGTCTTAACAGTAAAATAACCTATAAATATTTCAAGTATAAGAAATAACATCATTATAGCATCAGTCAGTCTTTCCCAAGGTAAAATTATGTAATCACTACTAAATGTGCAGAGACATTGGAGAGGAAACTGAAGGAACAATGTTAGCAACCAAAATCCTGCTAATTCTGGTACCTGAAAGAGAAAAAAGTATATAAGATGCTAAAAAAACTTATATTGTAAAATCAGAATCTGTTTCTGAATATTAATTTTAAAATCCAAGAAAACATCATTCTGCTTGTCCATAAGGACCACTGTATGAACATTGTTGCATGATAATCGAATATTTTATTATTTAACAATGAATCACATTAAGGGTTTTATATTTTGATGTTGCAAAACTTGATCATTACTCAGATTTGATGACTTAGTAGGAGCTCTCCTTGTTTCATTGCTCATCCAAGGAATATTGGTTGTGTTTCATAACTGATTGAACTTTTCGAGGCTCCGTATTCAAGGTATTAGGAACTTCAGATTGTGATTGGCATTCAATCCATACAACTTCAGAAGGCTTGTGTCTGTTTTTTAACTTGTATCCATGCACATATTTAAATTACAGGTCTTCAAATTCTCCTAGAATTTGAAATTTAAGCAGACCCAGATTATTAAATAGGCAAAGCAAGCATCTGCCTAGGCTCGCACAACTTTAGGGGGCCCCAAGATTTTTTTTGTGGTACTTTCAAAGTAATTTAATTTTGTGTTTTCATTGAATTTATAAAGGCTGTGCACTCCAACTTATTCAAATTAAAAGGAGCATTACTCTAGCATTCCTAATTAAGTACCTTGTGCAAGTTTTATATTATGTTGATTTATAATTTTAAAAAATGTTCAATATTATAATTAAATAGTATTCAGATTGTGTTTAAAAAGATTTGCCATTTTTTCATTTAAAGTATAAAATTATTTTAAATTTTAATTGTGTATTTTTTTATATATGATATACTGAAACTAATACTCTTGAAAGTGATCCGCAATTAAATGTTTTGAAATTTCAGTTAGTCAAAATTTGCAACTTAAAATCGTTTATACAGAGGTTAAATTAAAATTATTACAAAAAAATTCCTGTCGGCAAGCCAGAAGGCAAAGGTAGATTCCCTTTGTCCGGAGATTTAAGGAAAAGAACATTTCACCTTCTATTTTTTTGCTGCAAGAATAAAGAAGAAGTGGAAGAGGCTAAAAATGATGTGAGCTTTCCAACAAGGGATAATATGCATAAGTTAAAACTCAGTGTAAGTTAGGTGGAGGAGAGGAACCACTTTTCAGCTCATAACTTCAGCAATTGCAGCTATCAAAAAACTTTCAATAAAAAAAATGTTAGTTATGATATGGCGATAATTTGCCTAATTAGAATTTTATTTCTATCTTCAATCGTAAGGGAAATGAAAATTTCAACCCTCCACCATTTCCACCCAGCCCATCTATGATCTCAGCCAAGATTTTCACTATACTTACAACATATCTCATGCCGGTTAAAATCTAATGAAAATTACTCTAGTTATTATATTCAGAAGATAACATGAGCAAAGTGTTATACATATATTATATATATATGTATATATATATAACTTTTGAATGAAGGGTGATTTTGGGTTCTAGGGGTCATGATAGGTGAAGATCTGCAGAAATTTTCACGAAGTCGTGTGAAGGTAGGAGGACCATCACAATAGGTAGGAAAGGAATCTACCTAATACCTGGTTTTGGAAGTTGGGGCGAAGAAAAGAGGGTGCCTCAAGATTTACATTGCCTAAGGGTCCCAAGAGGGCTTAATTGGGCCCTGACTTTAAGGTAAAAGTGGCAAGTGATGTAAAATTTAACTGTGTTTTAGTTGAGTTGAAACATGGCCATAAAAACAATAGAAGAATATGTGTACTTGATATATTTTATAATTTAGTTGGCATCTCAGTCAGCAAATTAGTCAACTACTACAAGAAAGTAACTGATTAAAGCTAAAAGATTGATGAAAAACTTTTATACATAAATTTATAAAAAGAGAAGGAAAAGCAGCATTTAGAAATGGATAGACTATAAAAATTGATCTTAGTAGAAATCTAGAATATGGTCTACCCACTCCACTAAGTCATACCAATTCATTCAGTGCAAATACAATACCAAAAAATAAGTTGGCTGCTAATGTACTGTCTGTCTGGAATGAGATCTCTGACCACCAAGTTGTCCGGTTGGTGGAGGTTGCTATAGCAACTGAGTATGTTAGGGATGATCCATTTTGAATAGGAGGAATCTGATGGAAGTCTGTTTTTTATTTTATTCTTTGCGCTAGTTTGCAGTGGGAAAAGTGTAGTAAATCATTCGTCTTCTCGGTTTTGCTACAGTTGCATGTTCCTTCCCATTTGTCGCTAAATGTGCCAATGTAACAAACTTGAATGAACTTCTACCTAGGTGAAATGGATTTCCTGTATGGTTATCTGTTTCTATAGTGACAGCCACCATCCAGACAACTTGGCGGAAAGAGATCTAGTTGCAGACAGACAATAGTTATATCTCATACTTCTGAAGTACAACTTTAATGATAATTATTTCCAAATTCAAAACTTCGATACACATGCTTTTCCATTAATATACAAAGAATTTTAAACATTTTCATTCTTTACTTTTTTTAAAAAAAGGTAGAAAAGTATGTATTAAAACATGGCAAAATAATGAAAGTTTTTAACACTACCTGATTATAATAATTAACAGTAAAAAAGGACTGAATTCAAGACACTGCAAAGCTAAAATGAAAATAAAAACTAGCAGATAAGTTAAACTAGCAGTAAACTTAAGAGCAAATGTTTTAAGAAGCATTACTTTGTAGGCAGAATAAGAAAAAAATATCATCACAAAACCTATTAACTGAAATAAAAATCTTATAATTCAATACACTCAAGCTAAAAGACAGACATTAAAAAGACTAACAATACACTAACTGGAAGCATTGAAATATATTAAAAATATTTTAAAATATGAAACAAAATTTAACCATTTAGGACAAACAAACCAAGAAATTAAAAGCAGTGTTTAAAGATGTATTACTGCATTTGTATATTAAAAGATATATATTGCAAGTAAGTATATTACGTTATAAAAGTGAATTTGAAAGATCTGTCTTGGAGTTAATGTCCAAAAACAATTTTTTATTATTATAACTTTAAAAACCAAAAAATGAGAAAAGATCTGATGAAAGAATTAAGTTGGTTTTAATTTGATTGCAACAATGAATGGTAGAGTTATAAACTATATTTAAAATTTTATTTTCAATAATTTTTTTAAATTAAATGTAAGATAGCACAAAAATCAAAACAGTATTATTGATGATATATATATATTTTAAATTTTAAGACAGAGTAAAAATTGTAAGGAAAGCTCAAATATGCAGATGGTGCAGTTGGATGTGATGTCAATTTTGTTCCATTAAAAAAAGTGCTTTCCAGAGCACCTGGCGTATGCTAAATGGCAGTAGGGTCAAAAGTCTGCAAGCAATCCAGCATGTGTGAATGTAAACACTCTAAAGCTAAACTGTAAATAAAATTAGTTTTGATAGAATCAATGGCATCATTATGTTATTTGAAGCAAAATATTATCCTGTCATGCCACAAGAAGTATTGAACACTCTTGTAAACAACAATAATGCATTCTGAAGTTATTTCACAAAACATCAAAATTTCAGTTATTTTCTAATTAATTAAAAATCAAATTAAAATTTCTTTTTTAGTGAGCACTTAGCAATAAAATAACACCTGCCAAATTTCAAGATTCTCAGCTTTATTGTACGAGAGATTTCATGATGAGTCAAGCAAACAGTAGTCAATGGGCCTTTTATATAGATAAATAGTGCATTTGTGGTGTTACTAATAGTTAAACTATCATGAAGAACAAATATTTGTCTTTGTTACATCTGTTATTTTTCTGCAATTGTAATTTTTGACACATCTAAATTAGAAAATCAAACTTTTATTGTTATAGTGGCATAGCAACAGGGAAGAAAGGGGGGTATAGCTGCCCCAGGTGCCAGTCTTAGGGGGCACCATGGAGACAAAACCTTAATGCATTTATGTCCATTTTTAAAGCCAATTCTTGTAAAAGCACGAAAAAATAAAACCATGCCCTGGGCACCATTTACACTTGCCAAACCACTGGTGATGACTAGGGACGAAAAAATCATATTATGCGACGGCGACCACCAGTGGTGTGGTTGCAAAATAAGCAGTGGAGGGAAGCTCTAAGAGCAGTGCCAGAACACTCTTATTTGGTTGACAAAAATCGCGCTGTTTTAAGGGGGTTTTCACAATTTTTCCTTACATATTTCTCATGAAATAAAAGCAGTGTCGAAACGGCATTCCGGCTCCGCTACATCCCTGGCCACCACTTACTTTTGCTATGCCACTGTGGTGCATTTTGTATAAAATTTTACAATGTGCCCTAAAAGTAGTTAAAACCCATAATTATTTCAGAAAATATGATGAATTTATTTACATCAGTTTTGCAAATGAATAGAATAATAAATTACCTTTTCAGTTAAATTTCCAACATAACCAAGATAAAGTCGAGATATTTCAACAATAACCATCACAACTATAACAGTTGTTAATAAAATTTGGTAAAGCTGAGGCAAGTCAGCAAACTGAAACAAATAAATATACAATTAATAGGAACTTCTCATAAAACATTTATAGAATTTTTAACACATATATTTTAAATTTACAAATGTTAAATTACAATTGAACAGCACATTTTCAGAATTTTTTTAAACAACAATTATAAAACCTGTTAATCGACAGGTTTGAAAATTGTCTTGTTAATTCACAGACACACTGAAAAGCATGTTGACATAAATAAACAATAATTAAAACTTTACCTTGTAAACAAGGCATCCTATTCGAATCAGAATCCAAAGAGGAGAATAGTTAGCATTAAAATATAAGCACATCTGAAGTGGTAGACTAGATAAAACTTCCTCTAAAAGTAAAGGAATTTAAGAAAAAGTTCATTAATTCAAAATACAAATTATTTTTTCATGAAATACTAAACCACATCGATTTCTTAAAATAACAATTTAAAATGTTATTAAAATGGGAAAAAAATCTTTTGACAAATCACATTTAACAGTTAATTTTATGTGAAAAATTATTGTCATTTTGTCTTCACAAGTTTGAATTTTTCAAACAGGTGTATGAAATTGGAGGCGAATTATTCTTGGTCAAATTTATTAAGCAGTTATAAATTGAAAAACAGTGTGATAACACCAAAAGTAAAAATTATTTTAATTTTTTTAAAATCTAAGTTTTAAGAGATAAAATTCACTTAGCTCTAAGTTTCAAACAAAGACTGATTTTTTATATAATAATTAGAAATCGTTGCTTCTAGAGGAAGAAAGATTAGTGGTTGTTATATAACTAGTTGATAGTTTAAAAATTATTATATCACGATGATTAATAGTGATTTGACGACTAAAACAGGTATAACAATAAAATGTTACATTTTATAAGCAGTTTTTAACAAAAATAAATAATTACCAGATTTTCTTGTAAATTTATGTCCATATGAAATTTTTATGCCGGGAAATACAACTTCAGAAACTTTGCGAGCAGCTGATTTCACAGTATCCATTATGATTAAAACAGTGGAAGAATGTATAATTCTTCACATAATTTCAATGTTATATTTCATTTTATGTATGCACGCATATCATATAAATAAGCATTACTAAAAAGCTCATCGTCGGCATTAAAAATGTTTCCCAACTTGACTTGACTTGAATTTGTGTTACGGGATTTGAAGCAACAAAGGCTATTATCCCCTATTTCCCATTAGGTGAGTGTTTCCCAAGTCAAGTCAAGTCGAAAAGTGTTTTTACTTTCCCAATTCCCATCTCTCAGCCAATTTGTTTGTAAACAATAAGTGTTAAGTTTGGGTCTCCAATGCCTGACTGACCCAAGTTTCGAATTCTGATTTTTAAAAAACTGAAATACAATCTGAATGAGGAGAAAAGACAGAAATAATTTTACAAAAATGGTATTTATGAATTATTACCCTGAATAATATTTATTTAAAATTGAAACATCAAGCACAATATTGAGCAAAACAAACAAGAAACTTTCCGTCAAATTATGTCAAAAAGTAAGGTGGCAACAAAGCAATAGTAAACAAACAGACCGGATATTTGTCGCGTTTCGTTTTGTTTCCTGGCCGATGTTTCATGATTTTAATTGTTAAAAATATGATTTTGTGATAATATAAACTATTTGAACCAGTATTTAACAAGCTTATGGTTATTTTTAATTCCAATTAAATGGAAGTTCCTTCCTTAAAGTTACATCGCATTGTTTAATTATGAGTTTAAAATCTGCCTCTTTTGCCTTAAAAAGGAAAATATACTTTATTAACCAAATACAGTTTTTTAAACCTTACAGATTTATATCTAGTGATATTTCTGATCAAACCAGAGTAGTTGTAACTGGATTAGGAATAGTTTGTCCTCTTGGAGTTGGAGTCGATCATGTATGGAAACGACTTCTCAATGGAGAGACAAGTGCAAGCTCTTTGACAGATGCCGCATATTCCGATATTCCCTGCAAAGTAGCAGCTTTTATACCAAGGGGAGAGAAAGATGGTGACCTGAATTTACAAAAGCTTTTTCGTCCATCAGATTTTAAGAAATATTCTTTATCCACAGTTTGTGCTTTGATTGCTGCAAATGAAGCTATCAAAGATGCGGCTTGGTTTCCAAAGACTGATGAAGAATATGAATACACAGGAGTAGCAATTGGAACTGGTGTAATTGATTTGATGGATGTAGTTACGACTGGTATTTGTCTAAAAGAAAAAGGATACAGAGGGATGTCACCTTTCTTTGTGCCCAGGATACTGTCAAATATACCAGCAGGTCATATTGCAATAAACTATGGTTTCAAAGGTCCAAATCACTCTGTATCAACTGCTTGTGCAACTGGTCTGCATGCCATTGGTGATGCCTATAATTTTATCAAAAATAAACAAGCGACTGTCATGGTTTGTGGTAGTGCAGAAGCTGTTATTAGTCCTGTTTCTATAGCTGGCTTTTCTAGAATGAGAGCTCTTTCTACAACTTTCAATAATAAACCATCCAAAGCATCCAGACCTTTTGATAAAGACAGAGATGGTTTCGTTATGGGTGAGGGAGCAGGTGTATTAGTGTTAGAATCACTCAATCATGCTTGCCAGAGAGGTGCAAAAATATATGCTGAAGTTTTAGGGTATGGTTTGTCTGGAGATGCATATCATATCACCTCACCACCAGATAATGGTAGTGGGGCTTATCGTTGCATGAAACAAGCATTGTCTCGGAACAATCTTGAACTATCAGAAGTGGGCTACATAAATGCTCATGCTACTTCAACTCCACTTGGCGATGGAATTGAACTCAAAGCTATTCACAATCTGTTTCAAGAACATTCTAGTTCTTTAGTTGTGTCTTCTACTAAAGGTGCTACTGGCCACTTATTAGGAGCTGCTGGTAGTGTTGAAGCCATATTTACGATATTGTCGTGTTTTAACAAAATTATTCCTCCCAATGTGAACTTGGATAATCCTGATGTTGATTTACCAGTTAATGTAGCTGATAAAAGTTCTCAGCCATGGCCTGTGAAGATTCAAAATAAGAGAGTAGGCGTAACTAATTCTTTTGGATTTGGTGGTACTAATGCTTCAGTTGTGTTCTGCAAAACTGATGTAGATGATTATTTATGATGTTTTGAATATAAGCGTAAAGTTTTGTAACCTATTTTGTATAAATACAAATAAACATAAATGAATGATTTTCAAATTCAGTTCAATTTTCAATAGTCTCAAAAGTATTGTTAGAAAAATAAGTAAAATTTAACCCTTCAATGCATTCTGTATCAAATTTGATATATAATTTATTTTTTATGTTAATAATGAATATAA
The DNA here is from genome assembly GCA_013235015.1 of Araneus ventricosus. Taxonomy (NCBI): domain Eukaryota; kingdom Metazoa; phylum Arthropoda; class Arachnida; order Araneae; family Araneidae; genus Araneus; species Araneus ventricosus. The sequence continues at coordinate 32,254 of BGPR01002678.1, forward strand.
AATTTTTTTTTGTCCACTCGTACACGCTGTATTAGATTAGAAACATCATAAGAGACTGCAGTTGCGAATCCGGGGGGTGGGGGTGCTATGGGGCTGCAGCTCCCCCCCTGAGCTAAACCAGAACTTGATTTCATATAAAATCATTACAACTGTTTGTTCTTAATCTCCCTTAATATATACATATATATTTCTTCCTTGGCTCGACAATTTTCCTGCTTTTGTAGTCATTCCATTCGTACTTGTACGTTGACTCAGTCAAAAACATTTTTTGGCTAGTTATTTCATTGTGTTTTTAATTAAATTATCAAAAGTATAGTGTTCTTTATGATTTTTATTGTCAGGTGAGGAAAGTCTGTAAAGTTAAAGTCTTTTGGTTTACATAAGCCACGAGGCTTGACATTCGTCATGACAATATAAAATTTTTATAACCTCAGCCACCCCGAGACCCAAATCCTGGATTTGCCATTGAGAGACTGGATAATAATCACTCATTCCATTTTCCATGGACAGCACAGGTCCTATTGATAAGTCTGTAGTAGTCAGTTATTCAATTCCTGATATACCTATTGACACATTTACGCTGTTTCTATCATTTAAAAAGTCTTGCATCTTTAATGGATTCATCAATTGCTTCTGCAGGTATTTACCATTTGATATTACTTTTAAAATACTTTTTTTGTTTTGTAAAAAAGAATTAGTGATTTGATACATTCATTAAATTCAATTTAATATCACAATTCTATTTTGATTTTTATGTCTATTTTTCTGTTGTTCCCATGCCCAAAACATTTTTTATTTTGAAATTTAAAAAATTGTGCATTGAAGGGTTAAACAAAATATAAACATTTTACAACACAAGGAAACCTGCAACTGGTTATGAATATGAAATTTTTAGTGCAAACATACATAAATTATCTAAATGCAACACAATTGAATAATCATTTTAATACTTCAGCTGATGAGGTTTTAGAATAGCTTACAGCATAGTAATTTTATAACATTAAATCTCCATGTTATAAAACCAAATGTAATAAATCAGGTGAATCTAGATTAGAAGTAATACCAATATGTTACATGTTAGTTTTTTTAATGCTGCATATTATGTTGAAATAAAATTAATTTTTCTCTTATTGCATACTAACTTTTTTCTATGTGCATACTTTTCAGTGAAATGTGCTGGTTAATTAATATATTTTTATATATTAATTAACCAGCATAAATATTAGTAGAGCTACTATATCAATGACTGCTATACAAGCCTACATTTGTGAAAATGTTATTTTCAATAGTGTATTTCTGAAGATAAAATTGAAATGAGTTTTGTTGCTTTCAATAATTGTTTTATTTTATCATTGGCTTATAGAAAGCTAATAACTTATCCAATGTGACAGCATTTAACAAAAGTTTCATACATTAACTCATTAATGCCCAGTATCCTCATTTGAGGATAGTTCATTTTCATTTGTGGCTAAACCAACCCCATTCCATTGTTTCCTTTTTGTTTTGTTTAACAAGTCAATGTGTATTTCGAATTTCCAAAATACTTTTCAACTGGCATATACCATCTGTTATCCAAATTTTGAAGTCTAAGTGTCGTAATTTTGAATTTTGTAGTTATTTTCAAGGTAATGCAAAGAATTTGAAAGTAATCTTTATTTTTTGATATTTTAAAATGATTTCATTCAATTTTTCAATAATTTTTTCTAAAAATTATGAATTTAACTTTACTTCACAGTTATCTTAAATCTTAGTGTTTCTAACATAATTTAAAAGAGTTTTACTGCAATGTATCCTTAAAACTAATTTGGGCATTAACAGGTTAAGTATTCGCTAAACATATGGATAAAATAAAAAATGCATGTATTTATCAACTGCATATACAAATTAGGATGCATGCATTTAAAATATTTGCAAGCTGTGTGTGGAACAATTGACAATTCACATGTAAAATTCTTACCACGTATGGACATTAAAAGTATAAATGGTTATTTACTATTATGTAACAAAATAAGTCTCCAAAATTACTAACATTCAATGTGGGGCAATTTTGAAAGTAATCACTGCAGAACTGAATTTCTCTTAAACATGAAAAATATTGGCAGAGAAATAGGGCCTCGTTAAGCTCTGTGGAAGCTCTTAGGCAATGCAAGTTTCGGGGCCCCACTTTTCCCCTTCCAAACCGGATATTTTTTATTGATTTTAATTTAATCTTTATATATGCAGTTTTTACGTAATGAATATTAGGACAAACTGAAATGACTAAACATTCAGTTATGAGTCATCTTGAAGAGAGATGGTTTCAATTGGTCACATATTTAAAAATTCAATTTAAAAGTAATTTTAAACAAAATAGTACAAAAAACCCCTCTTTTTAACTTATTTTAAATACTCAAATATAAAATTTATCAGGGCTGTTGACTTGCGAGTCTTTCCTCCAATTGAAATAAATTGGACAAATACTGATTTTTTTTTTGTCATAATTTGTTCTTTTTTTCTTGATATTTTTTCACCAATGAGGGAGGGGGAAGCACTAGACTCTAAGGTCCTTCATCTTCCAGTTACTGGCTGGAAAGTAAAAGGCTCGTGACACAATCAAGTTTAAGTCACCTTTTATTTGGCACATTAGCTTTTCAATTAGACATGCTTTCCTTATAACATTGAGTCTAAATTCATAGCTTAAATTAAATATGTTTCATCAATAGCAACTCTATCTTGAATAGAAGGCAATTTTACAGAAATGATTTTGCGAAAAGAACACACTGTTTGCACAAAGCTGTTATAAACAAGAACATGAATGAGAAATTTAATAAAATTAGGCATGAAGGAAATAATATTGATGAGCTAGGTATAAGTGACAGTTAGTTATTGGTTAAATGAACACCATATCAGGAAATAGGCAAGTAAAATAACTGCCTACTTTTGCTACATAACATTAATTTTTATATAGTTATGGAATTTCAGTTGATACAAACTTATTATATAATGCACATTTTCTGAAGGATATACCACAAATTTAGTATATTTTGAATATGATAAGAGAAAATCTATTTCAGAAATGCAATTTTTTTACTGATCAATAATAAATTGCATGTATGTAGGAGCTTTAAAACTACTACAAATAAAAAATTCATATTTTTTTCAGTTTATCAAATATTAAATTACATTTCTTCAAATCATGAAATTCTCGAAAATGACAATTCTTTAAATTATTAATATAGTAATAAAATTTTATCTTGACAGCTCAAGAATCTATTTTGTTAAACTTGTGTACTAATGAAAATCATAAAGATAAGTGTTCTAAAAAGGCCTTTTTGCCACAACTGATTTCAAGAGGTACTGGGTTAACTTGACCCTTTCGTGTTCATCAGTTTCGCAGTGAAATCCTACATCCAGCATTTTTTTACTGTGCATGGGCGAAGCATAACGTAATTTTTCTTTCATACCTTAAGAGCCAGATATATAGGACAACTTTTATAAAAATTCCAGTTCAATACTGTTAGTATACACAAAGATTATCGGCATTGCAAGGGCTAAATTGCTTTTGATCTCTAAGAGAAACAAAATGATGAGGGTTCTTGCACAAATTGATATTTTTTAAAATTGAATTTTCGAAAGTAATATTGAATTTCATGAAGGTGGAATATCCTGAATACTCATGTATACTTATAAATTACATACATAATTTAAATTGCATTTCGATGATAACTTACTCGGAGGAAAACTAGCCCGTTAACGTTCAATAGTTTCACTGTGAAACCACAAAATTTCTTGGAAAAAAAAAATGCTAAATTTTTTTCCCTTTACATATTTATGATCAGCTACATGTCTAATACACACTTTTGAAATAAATTTAGTAATTTTCAAAACTAAACATGTAGTGAAGTTGAAAGGGTTAAAGTGCAGTAGCAAAGCTGTTAAATATGATTAAAAAATAAATTTATGAATTTCATGTGAATATCTTGAAAGAATCAAGTCCCTAGAAGTAATAAATAAATTTTAATACAATCACATTAAAAATTGATAACAAAATTCCATTTTGTTACACTTATATTTTTAATGGAAATAGGGATGAAGCAACCTGCAGTATGAAAATTGACAAAATAACAAGCTTTTTTTTGTAAGGAAAATAACACACATAATTTTTATTTTACAAGCAAACAATTTCAATACAAATAAAATTTTCTTTTGTACACTCAATGCAAATCTGTCAAGTTTAGTTTTTAAAACAAATAATAACAAACAATAAGTATGCTAAAATAAAACCTTTTTTTTTATCTATAGAGCAAAAATAATTATTAGCTAATAAAAGTTAAAATGGAATGATATTCATTTAAAGATATTTAATTGAATCAATAAAATTCTAAAAATTAAAACTTCTAAAATTTATGTAAGATATATATATAAAATTTAAAAAGAACAAAATAATATAACTAATATCAATTTTTAAAGTATCTTTCTTTGGTTTAAAAAAAAAGTATTAGTTCTACTGCAAGTTACAATATCACTTTGTAAGAAAAATTACATTTAATTGACTGCCAGTAGATACTTCTGCTTTAATTAATATTCAATGAAATGAATTTATAACAATTTTATAGTCAAATCCCACTATAGTGAAACTTGCTTATAATAAATCCCTGGATTCAACAAAATTTTTGGTCCATCCATTTTCCTACCCATGATATTCTTTTAAAGCTTATCTGATGCCCATTTTATGAAATACTTTCATATTTAAGATATTCATACAGCCAGAGCATTAAAATGTTGCTCAGGATTTTCTTTATCAATACAGCATGGTGTAGACGATATGCAATTCTTGAAATCAGAAAATTCTTGTGAAGTTTTCATAATTTTGATTAGTTTATGACAATTATATCACTCATTTAGTAAGACTTCTTTTAAAGTGATGGTGATACAGATATTTTAATAATTTATCGCACAAAATTATCATACAGGAAAAAAAAAAAAAAAAGAATTGTGATATCTGCACATACCAATTTTTACAGCAAAGAATGTTATACAATTTTTCTTCCATCAAAAATCAATTTCTGTATTGCTTGGTAGTAGCAATTTTTTGAAGGTTCCTTGCAATCCATTTTGGATTGCCATCCTGACCTTCCACAGACACACAAGCCAAAAAGCTAACCTTTTCATATTCATTATAGTGGGATTTGATGGCATATTTTACTACTCAAAAATACGAGTAATTTAACAATTTCAATTCATTATTTAAGCAATATTTAGGTATTACAAACAGAATTATTTTTATTTATAAGTAACCTAGTAAATCAGCAAGAAATATAGGTCTAGCATTCAAAATATAAGAGTTATCAAAATAATATTTTACAAAATAACAGTTTTACATCAATAGAAATTTTACCAAATCCAGTTTTATAAATTTTACGTTTAATGATGTAGTCTTTAGATCTAATAAAAGATTTTATTCTTTATATATATATATTTATAAAACCAACAAAATTGGAACTTCCAAAATTTTTCCATAAATATTTATTAAAACATTTTTAATAATTTTTAACCATACATTAAGCCATTTCATCCTTTAAATTTTAACCCTCTTTAAGTCTTAAAAATTAGCTTTTAAAGTGAATAATTGGATCTTTATTGTGTTTAATCAAGTCTCTGAAATCTTAAGAATATTTTATCCATGGTAGTTTAAAAAATTCTACATGTAAACGCGAATTATCTGCTTTTGAACTCAATGTGAGAAATGAAAAAATACGGCTCAAATGCTTAGAGGGTTAAAAGAAAAATCTGCCTGATTATCACATAGCAGATAGAAGAAATTCATTTACTTCTAAAAACGTACATAATAAATCAGATATTAAATTACAATAAAAAAGTATATTTACTTTTTTTAGCATTAATTTGAAATATTACTATCCATATCTTCTTTTGGCAATTTATAAACATGTGGACAAAAACACTTGAATTAAAACACTTCCTAAAAACATACATGGCAAAACTATAAATATATATTTTTTATTTTCATGAATTTTATTTTTAAAGTTAACAAAAATGAACATGTTCTAAATTGTGTTTTCCCAGACTAACAGTAGATGAATATTTTTGTCAATAAATTTTCACATATTACAGAAATTCTGAACACGGCATATATAAAGAAACATTTTTAAATTAACAGAAATATAATCCTATTTGAAGATACCATTAAACAACATGGTAATTTTACAAGATACAATGAAATTTCTCTAACACTTCACTTTTTAAAAGACCATTTGCCCCCCCCCCCCATTTTTGTCAATAGGTCTCATGACAACATTTTTTCCATCAAAAAATCACGTATTTACCATGTCCATCTTGAACGAGATAAGGTGGATAACATTTTTCCTGTATGATTGTAACAGATCAAAGAATACAGATATAGTTCTTTCACAATTTCATTTTCTTTGCTATCTAATTAGAATAACATTTCTGTTTTGGGAGTTCACTCTCATTTTGGTTTAATTAAAAATCTAAAGAACAACTAAAATGTTTATGGTACCTACACAAATTTTTGTATAGAATTATACCGTCTATGAATGCAGTGACGGATTTTGGCAATATGTGGCCACAGGCACAAAATTGTTTCGGGGCCTTTCCCTACCCAACATCTTAAATTCACACCCGGCTTAACACTGGGATGTATGTCGAATAGATTTTGAGGCTCTGTCAGTCTCGAGACACGCGCTGTGCAAAAAAACGCCACTGTATGAATGACTTAATTTCAGTTTATAACATAGGATGATTCAAAGTATATAGGCAAAGCAGTTAAAAGACAGTAAACAGCTCTCTTAATGAAGCTTTTTTAAAAACCTGAATTCTGATTTTCTCATTAACCCAGCAAGAATCTATCCCTCCAGAAGCCCACCTTCCTGTAGAAGCCGAGTATTCTCTTTGAAATAGTTTCACTATATTTTATTTTGCTGATAAATATAACATTCCCTTAATATCCAAACATGTATGAAACACAATTTGCATGTTTTATATATTTAATTTTAATACTATCTTTCCTAGGCAACCAAATATTACAATTTTGAAAAAAAAAAGAAGTTAATAGCTATATTAATGAATGGAGGAAAAAAACACTAAATTTTCGATTTTTTCCAAAAACAAAGGAATTTCTGATCATAAAAATAAGCTGTGGAGTTTGCATATCAGTTCACATATATTACTACAAGAAACATAACCCTTTGGATTAAATTATTTAAGTTAAAACATGTAAATAAATTTAAAAATAAAAAAAACTAAACATATAACAATGATGATAATAGCATAAAACATGATACAAACACTTTCATAAACAAGACATTGAAATGTATGTACAAAATATTTACAATACTACTGTTACCCTCTTTTTTTTCAAAATTAAAGAGTTTCAATTTGTAATTTGTTGGTAAGAAAATTTAATGTACAATAAAATTTGAAATCCCCATTTTCAATTGGACCACAAAATTAAAATCTAAATTTGAAAATGGAAAACTTATAATTTTTAAATAAATGATTTAACTTAATAGAACAAATACTTTATCTGGAATTTCTTTCCTTTTTGTTTTCCACCTTAAAATGCATAAGGATGAAAAAATCACAATATATTTCATGGCAGTCTTAAAGATATAGTCAAATCTCATTGATAATTTTTTTTCAGCCATAAGTACATAATAACCTTGATTCATACTATCTGCTGATACAAAGAATTGAATTTATAAACAATAACAATTTCACACTTTCAACAAATTTCTCAGCATTCAGTATGGTCCTTGAGGATGATAAGCATGATGCTGTTGTTGTGGATGTGGAGGACCTTGATTATTGGAACTCATATGCCTTAAGTGTGCAACCAACGCAGCAGTTTGCTGTTGCTGTTGTTGTGTTTGCTGCTGCTGTTGTTGATGTTGTTGCTGCTGCTGCTGTTGATGCTGTTGTTGTTGTTGCTGCTGCTGTTGTTGCTGTTTCTGCATGGCCATCAATTGCTGTTGATGACACAACTGCTGCATATGCATTTGATTTGGTGGTCCACCAGGCATGGTAGACATGGACTGAGGATTTGACTGTCCACCATAACTACTAGCAGTATTTTGAACCATCTGAGAACCAGAGACAGGTAAATGCGAGCCTCCTCCCATTTGATTCACTGTGACATTAGGAGCTCCCATGCCATACTGAGGCCTATATTAAATAAGAGACATCACAATATTAATATCAATAAATCAGAAATCTTTTACACTTAATCCATACAAATAACCAATAAAAAAAAGTGAAATTAATATCTTAGTTTTTATTCATTATCTATTGAATCCTAGATTTTAAATTCATCGTCTAAAGTAATAAGTGATGAAAATTTTGATTTTTTTTTACAACTTGGTCAGTGTCAGACATTGACTGGTATTTCACATTAAGAAAACCATTTCAAAATGCATATTTCACACAAATATTAAAAGAATATTCACAGATTTAAAAATGAAAATAAATTAACATAAAATATTTTTATCTCAAAATGCTTAAATAAATATTCTTTGTTAATTTAAATAAAACAAGAATTCCAAGAACTGCACTGTGAAGGCAATTTGATATTCTAAACTTTGTTAATCTGACTTTTTTTTTTGCATTCTGTAATTTGAGTCTTTGAAGTACCAATGTGACTCAGTCTTCAGTTAATCAAAAAGGAAATGGGGGTTATAGATGGCATGGTTGGAGATGTCACAAAGATGAAATGGTACCACTTTAATTTCACTTTTAAACACAAATATCACAAGGGGGAAAAAAACATCCCACAGCTGCAGGTGCTATTTATCCTCACTATGCCATTATCTGTAACAAATAATAAAAAATGCATGCCAACTGCATGTATATTTTAGAAACATATCATGGCTATTTGTTGTCATGCTGTTATTCAATAGAAAGACCTGCATGTACTAAAAATTAGTGAAATGTAAATCAATTAAAAGTGCATCTCACCTATTAGATTGTGGCATATACTGCCCTTGTTGATTTCGAATGGTATTTGGTCCCATCATTCCAGGACCAGACTGTGAATTACCATAAGATTGATTAAAGCTAGTTGGTAACATAGAGGAATTTCTGGATTCCATCATTCCAGCACTGGGTTGCATATTAGAGCCACTATAGCTGCCATAGCTTTGATTCATACCTGAAAATAAAATCAACCTCTTTTGTAAAGGATGTCATCAGAAACATTGATTCTAAGCAAAGTACTTTCCACAGGTATGTTCATGGATGCATGACAGGATAGATAAAATATCCAACATACTTGAATATTAGATTATATATAAATGTTTTTAATGCATAATTTTGAAATCACTTTTACAGATCAAACTTCATCTCTTCTTCTTTAAAAAGTGACTTCCCATGGTGGATAATTAATTGTGACCATGCCAGAAAAAAATTTTTTAAAGTTAATCTTGAACAAATAACTAAGTTATTCAAATCTTGAAACCATTAATTGTGACCATGCCAGAAAAAAATTTTTAAAGCTAATCCTGAACAAATAACTATGTTATTTAAATCATGCAACTTTGATTTTTTGGCTACAAATTTTATACGAACATTTTTATATACATTTGTAACAATTGGACATCAATCAAGACAAGAAAGAATGATAAACAACTGGTAAAAAAATAGTTTGAGAATCTCTCTCTAAACATAGGAAAATAATACTTAATTTTATAATACATTAACTACACTTAAGAACCCTCAGCCACAACGAAATTCAAGTTTAAAATTCTTTACATTCACATAAATAAATGCACTAAGCAAAATGAAACACACTATCTTTTACCTTGAGGTGGTAAATGATGCAATGGCGCAGTTGATGCATTGGTGCCCTGCATGCTATGTGGATACATTGGTCCACCAGGTCCACTCTGCAGAAATAAATTAGAGCAAATATATCAAACGACACAGAAATAAAAGAAGTAAATGCAACAAATATAGATCATAGATTTAATGAGCAACTTGGCATGTGATGCATAGTACTACTGATTATTAATCTACTCCAGCAATAATGTAACTCATTTTATAAAGAATTTTGGTAACTACTTTTTTTTTTTACATGGTGATATGTACTGTAATATATTTTCAGCAAAGCATGAAGAATTGTGGAGCCTTCTTTATTAAAAATAAAATGTTTATTGGACGTTTTCCATCGCACAAACATTTAAAACAAACACATACACTTACAACACACACATTATATCATTGACTGACATTGAATTCCATCTTAAAATCATTTTCTCTTCTCCGTTGCTAGGCAACGTTAGCAAAAGACAAATATAGCATTGCCACCTTTTTATAACTTTTTAAAAGAATTGATGCCAAATGATTTTTTTAATTAATTTCTTGTATATCCAAACAATATTTTTAAATTATTTTCTTTTATGACCAAACGATTTTTTTATCTAATTAATTTCTTTTCTTTAAATATTTTAATAATTCTGCAAATAATATATTTTACAAATATCACAGTACTAAAACCTATAATACCAGTTACTGTTTTCTGCTGGAAAATTAACTTTCAAAGTAATTAGTAGCCAATACAATGATAGCCAGCAGAGATTTGCATAAAGAATTGAATGAAATTACAAAAGGATAACAACTTAATGTAATGTTTCTTCACTGATGCATACCTCCGAGATATGTTATATTCAGAAGTTTATAAAAAATAATCAGCAATGGAGAAAATTCAGAACTCGAGTCAAGGAGGGCACACAGGGCAGCTGAGAGCTGAGCTGGACACCGGGGTAAAGTACTGGCATGCCAGGCCCCTCACACACCAAAAACTTCTCCTATAACCCCTTATCCCTGGCTGGCAGGACCCCCTCTGGGCTCGGGCTCTAGGGACGTTGTCACTCCTCTTGGCATGCCTGAAGGCGCCAACATACTTCTCGTTATCTCTCAGTGCTTTTGCTTTTCACAATTCTTCTGCTTATGTTACATTAAATTTAATGCAATTTTAAAAAGCAAATCATTTTTTAGATACTTCAAAAAGTAAGTACACCAAAACAAGCTACACAACTGGTATAATACTTTTTACATTCTTTTCAGATAGAACCAATTAATATTAAATTATATAAACTTGATCATAAATAATAATATATATAAAAAATTATAATAATTTCTGCAATACAAACAATATATATAAAAAATTATAATATAAATAATTTATTTATAATTTTAAAAGATAATTTCAGGGATGAGATTGGCAAAAAAGCAAAAAGACTGAAATCATATGCGAGCAAAAAATTTGTACCATAATTTATACGCGAAAGATGTTTTAAGAAGTAAAACATCAGAACACGCAACATGATGAAAATATTACACTATAATAATTAATAACTTAATTATTTATAATTCAGTACGTATAAATAAGAAAAATAATATTAAATTGTTTTAATGTCTACCTGTACATCACTGAGATGCAACATTCACCCAACAGAAGCCTGAGAAGAATTATATTTAATAGCCTTTTGATGAAAGTTAGCTAAAAAAATAAATAAAAATAAGGACAAATAATTTCTTTTGCTTCATGCAATTGTGTCAAGTGTATTAGCTCTTTATAAATTATAATAATGTATCATATACTGAATTCTGTTTTATTTCTTTTATTTTCATACATTTTTGCAAAAGTAACAGCACAGCAAGTGAGAGGGGTCGAGAAATTGTACAGTTACAATGGTAGATTCATTTAGCATTATTGTTATTTGAAACCCTTTGAAACATTTCCTTAATTGTTAAATAAGTGGTTTTCTTTTGTTTTTTTATTTGTGTGGCTTTTGTTGGTAACAGATTTCCATTAACATGCTTCACCCCTTGTTTTGGAGGGCTCCTACCTTTGACAGATTTTTCTTCAGTGAATGATGTTTTTGCATCCTCTGCAAGTTTATTTTCAATAAAGGCTAAAGTTTTTACACAGTCTTCATTATCTCTAGAATGCCTAGGTAAATCATCGGTTTTGTTTTTTATTTTGAGAAGTTTTTTTTATGTCTTATTCTCTGCGTTTTTGCTGCATTTGCACACAACTTTTTAGCTGCCTCTTTTGACAGGAGTTTTTCTTTTTTTTATGTAGTTTATTTATTTGTTTTTGTTCCGTTTTTTTATTTCTTCATCTTACAAGATGATCACCCTACAAAATGACCTTAAGTTTTCAACTAATTTTTTTCAACATTTTCATGCAATTTTTTTTTTTTTTCTTTTTGCAAAATATGCCACAGAAGTTTTGTTTTCTGCAAAAAGGTGGTACTTAATACTTTGAATGGCACTGAATGCTGGAATGTTCATCCTTGTAGAGCTTGCTGATATAATGCTGATTCATCAGTAGAAGATGAGTCATCTAGTTTCCTAGCCTGTGGAGTTAAGCCACACTGTTGAGCATATTTTCCCAGAATTTTCGTTCAAAAACGTAAGATAGGAAGGTTTCTTTTCTTTTTGTAAAAGTGGAATTTTCAGAAGAAAAAAAAAATTTTTGCAGGGGGAAAAAATTGGAAATCCGAAGGGGGAACACCCCCCCCCCCGAAATTTTGAGAGGGGAAAAAACGAATTTCTCTAAAATAAAAAAAAAGCCGAAATTCGCCAAAAAGCGGAAGAATCTCATCCCTGTAATTTAATAATAAAGATTAATTTATAAAAGACTATTTTGTTTACCAGATTCTCACTGTTTAAATTAGAAAATTAACAAAAATCTTGGCATTTAAAAGTATGAAATATAATTGATAGAAATGAGTTTAAGAGGGCATTTATTTCAAAACATTTTTTTTGTTTATTTCCTTATATTTGTCAACTTCTTTGTATTGATCATTCACAACCCTAGTCAGATACATATTGAACTTAGTCACATCCTGCAACTACAAATTAGATGTGAAAATCTACTGTCGATCCATAAAGCATCACCACAAGAAGAGAAATTAAAGTATGAGCTGTATGAGATATAGAAGTGAATTGACGTGCAAAATCACTTTCTGCTCTTACAAAAAACCGCTTAAATAAGCTTAAACATCACCAAGATGTTTTCATATATACAGAGCGATTCAAAAGACTGTACGCAAATTTTAAAGGTAAGTCAGCATACAGAAACAAGTCATTTTTACAATAAAACATGGGGGTGCGCAAATGCACAGGGGCGTGTTTGTCAGCAAATTAAGTAGAAAAGAGAGAGAGAGAAAAGAAAGACCAGATAAAAATGTACTACACATGTTTAATAAAATACAAATCATTAACAGCATGAAATAATGGCAAAAACAAACCTTTGGAGTATTCAAAGATCCTGCTGTTTAAAGTAATACATGTTTCATATCTTATTTTCCATGCAACTGTTTTTTTGTGCTATTGTGAATTTTTATTCCATTAAACATGTATTGTACACTTTATCTGTTGTACCCTTTTTTTTCCCCTTTTATCTTATTCACTGGCAAAGATCCTCCCGTAGCAGTCAGCCTTTGCATTTGTGACCTAATGTTTTATTGTAAAAATGACATGTTTCTGTATGCTTTACCTCAACTTAAGTTTGCCTAAGACTTTTCAAACATCCTGCATATACAAAAACCGAAACAAATCTACTTTGGAGTACTTTAAAAAAAAATCAATTCAAAAGTATTAATTGGAAGTGAGGCTAATGATTTATGTACACTTAAGAAATTAGTCTTTTCAATCCCTTAAATATTTTTAAAAAATACAATTAGATTCAAACTGAACATCTTATACTGAATATAACTTTTTTTTGTTTGTTTGTTTTAGTAAAGTCTAGAGCACTTTTTTGCAGGGAAAATTTCAACCTTTGAGAAATATCTTTGGCAGCACAGCTGGACTTAAGAGTGGATGAATGCCACTGCATACACAAATGGGACACATTAACAATCCTGATTTAATGGGCCACAGATGTTTAAGGAATTCCATTTGATACTTAGATTTGTTAAAATTTGATTACGATAAAATTTTTGAATATAAAGAGTTTCGTCATAGGCCAAAACAATTACTAGTTGAATAGAAAAGGATGATCCATGCTCTAATTAGCTATTGTTCTCCTACTATAAAAGCAGGAATTAATACAGCATTATGTTGAAAGACTTTGATGGAGATAGACCTTTGCCATGACACAAAAGTTAGCTTGAGATTTAATGGAAGGCATTATAGAAAAAATAGAATGGTAATATTGATAATTTTCAAAAATTATACTGCTGCACACAATACTTCTTGTGATATAAGGTATATAATGAATATAGGTTATAAATAGAGGCACACATCTGCATTGTCTGTAATATTTCAAATAGAACATCAGTTCAACACTCACTGGCATGCCTTGAGGTCGAAGCTGTTGTTGTTGTTGACGCATCATCATCTGGCGCTTTTGCATCATTTCAAAGTTAATTCCTGCAGATGGGTTCCCTCCAGGATGATTCACAGGATGTCCAGGCATGGGTGCTCCAGGTCCGCCCATGTGACTCCCGCCCATGCTGCCAGGCATGTTCCCACCGGGTCCTCCACTTGGGGCAACACCGCCTGCAGGGTGTTGTCCACTCCCACCAGGACCTGGGAGAAACTGGGTGGATGGGTGTCGGGCTCGAAGCATAGAGCTTAGGGCTTGCTTGGACTGGGAAAGTGGCCTTTCGAACCTTGGACCACCTGCTTTTGAGAATTTGAAAGAAAATTAGTTTTATTCTTTGAAAAAAAGTTTCAAATATTAAAATAACATATTCTGAGCATAAATACAAAAACATTTTAACCTGAAGAATTTTTTTATTTAGTTCTTAAGAAAAAGAAAAGACTTAAAAAATTCAGCCACGTTTTTCGGGAAAAACAAACAAACAAAAAAACAACAACAACGCATGCATGGAACATGTAGTCCAGTCAACGAAGGGTTTGAAAAAAAACACATTAAATCATATAGTGATGATGAAGCGCATGTGGCCTTGGTTTTGAAGTTGTAATGGGTGGGGGTGGAAAGGAGAGAAACAAATAGTTAAGTGTATCGGAAGGCAGAATTCCCGAGCTGGGATTGATATGTAATGCATTAATTTTGTAGAAAAGATACGATAGGATTTCAGCATCATACACAAGTGTCGGAACATCTTGATCGAGAATGATCCCCGAAGTAGGTAGTACTTCCTTATTAAAGAACGATTAAAATAGTGGTGAGAAGAGAGGTACAATTTTCTGTATCTAAAAAACTAGCCAGAAAAGAACTTTGCATGATTGTGACATCCATTTCTTGAGAACTCATTTTTTTATAGTGGTACTTATCTTAAATGACAAAAAACAAGATTATCTTCTGACAAAATAAAAAAAATTAGTTTTTTAAAACTATAATTACTGAATTATTTTTATATCTCTCTTTAACTCTTTTGTTTGTTGTACCTTGTATGTTCTCACTGTTATACTTTTGTTAATATACCTACTTCCCTCTTTTCTTAATTAAAGAGAAATTTCATGTTGTTTGTTTCAAGTTGTTCATATTAAACTCTATATATTGATAGATGGTTTAGCTTTAAAAACTATTATCTCTATCTCTTCCAAAATTGCTCGTTACCTTTACCTTTAGTTGTCGCTAATTTGAATTTTGTACATTATTTCTTACCCAGGAGCAGAATTATATCCAGTATTCTGCAACATGGCCTCAAACAGTTAGAAATGTTCTGAAGGCAGTTTGTCCAAATTTGGCAGACCACAGTAAAATGCAAAATAGATATGTGTGTCGAAAGCTGGTCCAGTTAGGTACCCCAGTAGCACAGAAATATTATATAATATTTGCACAATGTTATACAATATTATGAACACCAAATACTGTAATAAAGTATTGCATTGTATGTATCTGTATTTCCGAGATACTAAATTTCCACAAATAATATAAAAGCAATGTTTATTTATAAAAATCTTCATTTTAACTCAGGATATCACTCGATTGGAGGTTTTATTACAAAAACACCACTGGAACAATTATCCTTTAAGATGCTGAATATTATATCATACTTTACAATACAATGCATACAATATTTTGATTTCTACATTTATCAGCATTGTTCAATATTTTAAGGTGAAGTTATTCTTATGTTCGACAGATGGCAGCATGATGATACTGTAACATTATATTAATCAACATAGAATCATATATGTCCAAAAAATATTTTACAAAATGTTCATTTGAATAAAAATGTTTACACAATCATTTTGTTTTACTGTATATAAAGGGCAGGACGGATTCAGCTAATGAACTTAACCATGAAACAGCTCTCACATAATGGATTATCTAGTATTCTGTGACAAAAATTGAGTGTTACTCTCATTGTAAAAATATGCATGTGATTTATTGTTGTGAATCTTGTATTTGATTTTTAATCAATACTGTAATTATAAATGGCGTCTTGTAACACATTGAAAGAGGAATTAATAAATTTCAAAATTATTTTAAAACCTTTCAAACATATTATTATAATTACTTTTAAACTTTATTGCCTTAATTTATTAAATTAGCAAACTTAGATATAAAATTGCTTCCTCTTTGACTTCTAATTTAATTTTGAACTCGAAATTGTAACGATAAAACATAATTTAATTAAGAAAACTATTCAGATTAATTGTGAATGAACAGGAAATTTCGTACAGATCCACACTCTGTAACTACATTTTATTATCATCATTTACGCTGTCTGCTGCAAGTCTCGGTGGTCAAATGGTAAGGTGGCGGTTTGGTAACAAAAATGTCCCGGAGGTGTTCAAAAAATCACAAAGTGTTACCCATAAATTCAGCACTTAGGAATTAAGTGATTAATATTTTTCCATGCTTCTAAAATGTATTTTTGAAATATTCAGTATAATGTTATATTGTTCAATATCATATAATATTATACAGTATAGTACAATATTATTTAATATAGTATTATATTATACAGCATTATGTATTATCCAATATTATGAAAAAAAACATTGAACAGTATTGAAAAAGTCTTACGTTTTACACTGTTTCAAAATTGGGAAAAATATTGTACAATATTACTTTCGCGAATTTTATGATATTAAACAATATTATGTGCTACCTGGGTAAATGAACCCTATTCGTATTCCAAGAACTCTATACTTCCAGTACATTCTTGTACATGCAGCTTTCAATGTGCCTGTTTTGGATCTTCATTCCCAGTGACATCAGTCCCGATGAGGTAATGTAAACGATGTAAGCCAAGCGATAAAGGAGAGTTATTTTTGCCATTGCTCAAATTTTTGGAAGCTGCATTGCGCAAAACACGAAGAGAGAAGGCATGGCATAAAGAGCACCTCGCTTTGATTGTTCTGCAGAATATATTGTGTACTTTTTTTTTGGTGTGCGTGCATGTGTGTTTTTTTAAATTATTATTTTAAGGATGAAATGTTCTGCAAAGACCACATTTGTTCTGCGACGCACATTGCACTTTTAAGCACTTTCCGCTTCTGGGATTTCTTAAAGCATTTTTAAAAAGCAAAGACTTTTCTAATAGGAATAGTTTCAGTTTTGTTTGGTTTTTAAGGCATTTCATTGTATATTTATATTTTAAAATATAAATATTTTCTGTTTAATTATATTTTTTTAAATGGTTATATTCTGAAAATTCTATTCATGTTCAGCATTTAATTTTTATGTGAATTTATTTTACTAATAAATTCTTAAAGCAAAATATACTTATTTAATCATAGACAATCCAATCAATCTTATATACTTAATAAACATTGCACGAAAAGGTTAAAAAAAAATGCATTAGAAATAATTTGATTCCAGGTAATGATAAGAAATAATATATAAACGTAGTTTAAAAAAACACACACACATAACACATGCTAGCATCGCCAAGGCAGAAATCTCATATCATTACCCGATTGCTGACTACTCAGTTCCGTACCGACAGGAAGGGATCGGTTATCGGCGGTATCAGATAGAAAAGCATCAGGTACAGGCGTGTATCAGTATCAACTTGTACCTGATACAGCAAAACATGGTATCAACCCAACTCTAGTTGAAAGTCCAGTCAACGAAGGGTTTGAAAAAAAAAGAACATTAAATCATATAGCTTTGAAAATTGGTACACTTGTTCGAGAGGGCTTCTGATTAACATACTAAAAGTCCTCTGTGCTGGGGGGCAAGCTCGCTACACCATCTTGGATTTCATCTCCCTTTTTTAGTTATGCTTGGATATCTCGAAATCTATTTAATTTTCAAATTATATGTAATCAGCAAATTAAAGAGCATAAAATTTCCTACAAACACATGATTTTATTTATGTTTTTCCTTTAATAGTTTCTGAGATAAGGGATTTTAAAATTTGCTACAAACTTAGATTTTATCCCCCCCCCCCCTTTTTAGCTCACACCCCCAGGACCGGGGACTCTTAGTACGTTCATCATAAGCCCCTCACAAGCAAGTGTACCAATTTTCAAAACTATGTGATTTAATGTTTTTCACCCCCATTTCGGATCTTTGTTGACTGGACTAATGTTGAAAATGTCATCAAAGACAATTATCACAAAATAAATTAAACAAAACATATGATACAAAAGAATAATATATATATGCAGCTACATAACATTACAGAAAGAAAATTAATCATATGATATTGATTTTTAAGCAGCATTCATCAATAGCACTGCAGTTACAAAAACAATCTACATGGTATAAAAAGTATATTCGACTACTACATGCCATATGGAATTTCAGAAAATAACCATTTGCTGAAATCACTAAGCCAAAAATGCAGGCTTTGGAATTAAAATTGGCTAGCAGTAATTAACCATCTACTTCATAGACATCCTCAAATCACACTTATTAAGTATGAAAGAAGTATCAAGTTTATATGCCCCAAAATAAAGTGGGAAACAGAAAGTATTAATTTCCTAGATATATCTGGAGATTTCAAATTATCTTTTAAGGTCCAAATTGGATTGCTGTGATAAGTGGCATATTGTTACTGAATGTTAGGTATCCTTGTTACCTTCATGTGTTGGCCAGATGGCTGCTGCGGGACAGAACCTCAGGATTCTGATCAAAAGTTTATTTCTTAATTATTAAGTCCAAAACCAATGTTAAATCTTGGGAGCTAAAAATGACAATAATTACTTATTCACCTCAAATTTTTAAACTATTCAGTGGTTATAGTAAATGTAACAAATAAGTACCAGGTGGCAGTGGCTGCTGTGGGGAATAATAAGGTGGTTGTTGCATGGGTGGCTGTTGTCCATACCAAGGTTGTGGAGGACCTTGCTGATACATCATTTGATCAGGAAAGCCCATTCCAGGACGGATGCCATGTGCTTGCTAAAAGACAAGAAAAAATTACAAAAATATGATATAAATTAGTTTTAATTTAAAGCAATAGCAGTGGCAAAAAATTAAGAAATTGAAAAGTAATGTTAGACTGAATCAAAACAACAAAATAAGTACAAATGCCACACTGTAGGAGATCAAAACTTCGATATAAATATTAATTGTAGGAGGGAAAAATCCATAGCCATATGCTTTTTTTAAAAAAATTAAAATTTGACTACTTGCAACTGATAATGTGAATGCAAGCTTAAGAAGCTCAATTTCCTAACAGCACAAAGAGCAAAAACTAGAAACAGGGAATATATTAAAACAACCCATTACAAGAAAATTTATAAGGACATGAAAATAAATATCTTCAATGTTCAATACAATATCAATAAACTTTCGGGTCTGTGAAAAAGTACTGAATGAATCTAAAATGTTAGTAAGAATTCTTGAATAAACAAGAAAATTACAAGAAAGCTGACTTCTTAAAATTTTCCATAAAGAAAGTTAAACCATCATTTACGGAAAGCATTACTAGCTATTTATTTATCAATAGACATTAATACTAATGCAAGTCAATGCAGAATAAATTCAATATTCAGTGGTTCAAGGAACAATCTAGTGTGAAAATACAATGGGGGGGGGAGAGCAAGGATTTCCTCAAACTTTTATTTATTTTTTTGTATAAAAACAGAAAAATATTAGATCATGTTTTAAAACAGAAGAATTAAAATATCAGACTAACTATCTGGAATAATATACAGGGTGTTCACAAATTAAGTGGCACATTTCAAAAATTAATAAAAAAAAACCCTAAAAATGTTAGAACTACATTTTTTTTTAAAAAATGGAGCAAATAAAAAAGGTTTTTTTTCCAGATAGGTAAAGCGGTGTCACGCAGTTCTAAATTTGTTACAGCCAGAAAATTCCGTACGCAATGGCTACTGATCAGCAGAAGACAATGTGTGTTTTCTGGTTTCTTTTTTAAATTTTTCTTGAATATCTCGAAAACTCTTTATTTTTCACACTACATATGAATTAACAAATTACAGGGCATAAAATTCCCTACAAATAAATGCATTTTTCTTCCAGTTTTAATATTTTCGTAGATAATGGCTCTAAACAAATTTTTGATTTCTAGTAATTTATGACCCCCTAGACCCCCGAAATTTCATGTTATCTATTTGGGGGCGGGGGGAAAGTTAAAATGCATTCTCATTTTTTTAAAAAAAACCCTTGTTATAACATTTTTATGTTTTTTTTAAAATTAATTTTTTAAATGTGCCACATAATTTGTGAACACCCTGTATTAAGAAGTTTGAGCTAAAATTAAAAAACAAAGGGTATAACGCTTCCCGATATTAACCTGAGTATTCACATGTAATGGAAAAAGTTAAATTAACAAGAAAAATCAATGGCATTAACTGTGGTTTTCTTTTCTTCAGAGAAATCAGTTTCTTCAAAGAGCAAAGAGTTAGATATGAAACAAACAAATAAAATAATCAGTTTATAATTTCAGATATGTCTCATCACAGATGTTACTGCACAACCAGAAAATAAATAAACAATAAGGTTCTAAAATATATGAGAAAAACATAAATAAATCCCAAGCCATTTACCTCTCTTTTCTTCCCTTTTGCAAACTCTTTTTCTACCTGAAATGAATCCTATTGATTTAGCTCATCTTTATCAATGGAAAGTTTCTTAAGCTTTGTTTCGATCCTAACCACACCTTAACAAATGTTGATTTCAAAAGAAAGATATACATTAAAAACTACAAACAAATGTTATATTCTGAACTCACATTCCTTAACAAAGAAAGCATATCCTCATCCTTAGTTTGTTTAGTAAGCTTTTATAGGCTAAAAGATACAGAATAAAAAATTTCCATTTGTCAAGGTGTGCTTAAGAAAGTGACAACGTCAGCAGCCTGGACCTAGATCAATTTTCAAATAAATTCTTCCCAAATTTTAGCTGCAACTTATTTTACCCTGTGTTAGGGGGGAAAATACAAATAAACAGGTATTTCATATTTTTTAACATTAATTTTAAATCAGCTTATGATGACATTTAAATCATTACTCCTGGACATTGTTACAAGTGCTTGGTGAATTCAAGATAATCCTTGTTGCGGAAGGAAACAGATATTCACACAATCAAGGAATTTCAAAATTTTTTTTTTCATAAAATTAAATCACATCTCATCACTGTATAATTCCAAAGTCTTTTTTTCCTAAATTACTTAGTACATTATTGTAAAGCAAAAACAGCCAACTTATTTATTATTTTCAATATTTTAAAATTATACCTGAAAATATTTGAAAGAAAATGATTATTCTAAATATTTTTATTCAATTATAAGCATTACACTTGACTAAATTCACTGTATTGCAACAGTTATTACAACGACTTAACAGACAAATCAACATTACTTTACTTTTACCATTACTTTTGTTTATTTAATTCAGGCACCATTCAAACAATGCAACGAAGCAGAATAACAATATTTAGACACATCCAGTCCAGTTAAGTAATATTATAGCAATAAAGAATTTATCAATTTGTCTGTTATTTTATTACAACTTTAAAAGTGAAAAGTAGAGATAACTTATATGAAGTAATACTAACAATCTGCAAAAAGAAAAAAAGTACATTCAATATTTATTCAATTGTTTTCAATTAATGCCCAGAAATTATAGAAATGTTACTGCTAAAAAACCCGCAAAATATTGATGATTACAATTTTAATTTTAGGAAATTTATCATACACAAGCCAAGCCTGCATAAGAACTAGTGCTTCTGTTAAGGAAGCAGAGGCATTTTCCATGATAAATATTGCAGTATGTGCTGTGTTATGCCATGCATCAAGAAGCAAATGGAATGCAATTCTAAAAGAATAGCTAGTACAGTCATTGTTTTTAGGTTATCTTCATAAGCAAAGTAAAAAACATTCTTAATAAAATATTTTAATATATTTCTATATGAACTAACACTTTTCTAGATACATAAGAAAATGATCCTAAAAGTTTAGTAAGTTGAAAGAAAGTTCCAACCCTCAGAATAGATACAAAATCACTGATTTTATATCCATAGAAGGTAATTGCTTTTAATGGTTAACACAAAGCAAAAATTCTCCACACAGCTCTATATTTTTCAAACACTAAAAATAATCTTTAAGAATACAACAAAGTAATTAGTAACATATGCCTAAAATTAGCTACATATGATTTGGATTTCACAGCAAGGAAATCAAAGCAACAGGGGAAAAAAAGCTTTCCACGTATACTTTCTTTTCTCTTTAAAAGTAACACATTAATTGCAAAGCAGGAAAATTATTGAAAGAGGGCACATTTATTATTATTTTTTTAAACTTTGGAGATATTATTTAAATACACTGAAGTTTAAAAAGCATGTGCCTTTTTGTGTAAAATGATACGAGAAAAGCATAATAATGATATCATGCATTTCTAAACAGTAATGACTGATAATTATTAAAACATGCAAAATGTAACAGAAAATGAGTCATGCAAACTAATTCTACTTGAAATAAAAAAGCATGCTATGAACTTCAAAGAAATTGCAATAAACTGAAATTGGTGAAGGCTGCTGACACACACATAAAGAATTGATGAAAATAAGAAATAGTAAGCATTACAAATGAATATGAAAATTTAAAGTAATATTCCATGCAATTATACACAAAAATAAAATGAAAATGCTTCACATATAAATAAGACAAGCAACTATTTCATTTGCAGTAAAATATTTAATCTAGAAAAAAAAGGTGTAAAGAAGCCCATGTTTAATATACCTATTTTCTAAGTAAATATTACATGAAAGAAAAATTTTCAAACATTTTTATATTCTACTAAATGAGTTTTCAAAACACAATCAAAAACATTTTAAAAGAAACTGCATATAAACAATTTTAAAGCTGTTAACTTGGTTTTGAGAGAGGAGAAAAGTATACTCATATCACGACAGATGTTATTTACAGAAAATATGTAAAAATAGAGAAGTTAAATAATAAACTTAAAAAATAATAGTTACACTATTATTTAGTTAAAATAATAATGTAAAAGAAAGTAAAGTTTTATAAGCTGCTTTCCTTATAAATTTCTTTAGGTTTCACTTTTTTTTGTAATAAATGTTAGGGTCTCAAATGTACAAATATATAGTCATTTAACAAGCAACACCATCTATCTCAATTTTTTGAAATTTCAAAGAGGAAGATTCAAATGAATTTTTTACAATGGGTCATTCCATGTCAAATCAACACACTCAATAAACGTCACCATTTTTCGTCCAGATTTTTCATGAAATTTGGCACAGGTGTACTATTGATATAGACTTGGAAAAATACCAAATTTCATCGAGATATGTGGACTCCTTTTTGAATTGCCCTAGGAGCTCTCCTAATTGAGCTGGAGAGCTGAGACGTGTCATTTTACAGTATTTTCCCATGTTCTTTCCAATGGTATACAACATACTATAGATTAGTATACAAAATGTTTTGTCAAAATTTGAATTAAAATTTTTCAAAAAGTACATATTTTAAAATTAATTGCATGAATAGATTGTATTGCTGTAGATCACCTCGTAAAATATAAATTGGGGATGATGATGGGTTAATTATTAAAAAAAATTAAAACTGAAGCTTATCTTTCATTAATTCCCTATATTGAGCTGAATAATACAAGAAAGCTAATATTTACACTTCTGTGAAAATAAATATGAATGCTAACCTGAAGAAAGAATACAGTAATGAGTCTAAAATAATTGAATCGAACATATTAGTACTTTGGCACAATACTTATTAACTTTTATGAAGAAAAGTTATTTTTACTTAATCAAGTTCTTAATTTTTCTGCAAAACATTAGCCGAGCCACCAGTTTCCTTCATAGACAGTGATAATGTAGCCTGATATGTCTTCTAATTTAAGTTTATTCGGATATTTTGACACTTCTTTTTCCCAACCCCGCAAATCATATGAAAAGTATTTCACCAACAATGTTCGTGTAGTTTTGGGAATGAATGCATAATAATGCTTTGTTCCTTGGATAGCCAATGCTTGATCAAAGTGGCTTTTCGAGAACAATTCTGATTCAACATACTACCTTGGTAATATTTTCTACAGCCCACTCAAAAAGTTGTCATGTGTTTGAGTTTGTTTTCCATATGGTCTTTGTAAACTAGCATGAGCTGCCAGTCTCTTTATTGAATCCCCTATTCCTTTGCAAGACTCTTTTCCATGTGTTGTGACCGAAAAATAACACTCTCCTTTCATTTTAAAATCTTCCTCATGAGAGCAGAAGTTTAAAAAGTTTTTCTTATTTTTGTATTAGGTGGCAGACCCATCTGAAAAATAAAAAAAATCTTGTTTGGAATTTTTGAAATTTGGATGTCAGGAAGAATATGAGTTTTTTTAAAGGTGTAAACGGCAACTGTTCTGTGCTCTAGGCAGTCAGAAACAACTATGTAACTAGCATGTTCAACTTCATTTTCCTGTTTGAAATATATAACAAAAGAATGGATTGT
The DNA here is from genome assembly GCA_013235015.1 of Araneus ventricosus. Classification (NCBI taxonomy): domain Eukaryota; kingdom Metazoa; phylum Arthropoda; class Arachnida; order Araneae; family Araneidae; genus Araneus; species Araneus ventricosus. Next base: position 57,084 of record BGPR01002678.1, read on the forward strand.
GACCTGTTGGCTTGTCCAGTGATACCTCTGTGCTTCATCTTGCTATGCTATAATTTTCAGAAAAATCACACGTGACAGCGAACTCCGATTCTTTGAGATTTTCTTTTCTGTAGTCAAAGAATGCTCCCTGTTGTTTGGCAATGAAGTCATTCTGAACCAAAGAAGACAACTTGCTACAGAATAAATCAATAAATTCTTCTGAAGAGTTCTTTAAGATCTCTAGAAAGAAAAGGATCTCTAGGAAACTTGTCTTTGGCCAACTGAAATCCACTGGCGGAATTGAAATTGTTCAATCAAATTTTCAGCAAAAGATTCTTGCAAAATTGTGCCTATCTCAGTTTCACTTTCACAGTAAACACAGTTCCCCATATGTTGCAATCAATTGTTGATGGGTTACAAAGTACTTTTGCTAGGCATTGTTTGTAATTTTTTATGTTGCCATTTGTTACAGTATTCATTTTATTGTCTATCATCAATTTGACATTTTAGTGAGTTAGGCATACACAAACAGAGTGTGTGCCACTCTGACCAGCTAAAATACAATGCTTCGGTCTCAACTCAGCAAATTTAGAGAAACATATTTTTATGCTAGGAAACTTGTCTTTGAAATGTTTGTAAGCTTCTCTAAAGTAAGTTCTTAAAGTATGAGCTAATAAGTATTGTGCCAAAGAACAAATATGTATGATTTTAATTATTTTAGACTAATGACTGTTCTTTCTTCAGGTTAGCATTCATATTTATTTTCATGGAAGTGTAAATATTAGTTTTCTTGTATTATTCAGCTCAGTACAGGGAATCAATGAAAAACAAGCTTCAGTTTTAAATTTTTTTTAACAATCAACACATTATAACCCCAAATTTATATTTTGCCAGGTGATTTACAACAATACAAACTGTTCATGGAATTAATTTGAAAATATGTACTTTTCGAAAAATTTAAATTTTAATTCAAATTTTGACAAAAAATTTTGTATACTAACCTATCATATGTTGTATACCAATGGGAAGAGCAAGGAAAATGCTGTAAAATGACACCTGTCCCAGCTCAATTAGGAGAGCTCCTAGAGCTATTCAAAAATGCTCCGTTTGCGGTTTTGGGCAAATTTTTGAAAAGTTACATTGCTGTAATTCAAAAAGGAATCCACATATCTCATGAAATTAGGTATTTTTCAACTCTATATCAACAGGACATCTCTGCCAAATTTCACGAAAATTTGAGATGGCGAGGAAAATTTTGTCCAAAAACTGTGTTGATTTGACATGGAATGACACCCACAAATTACGAGTATTTTTGAAATTTTTAACATCTGCTATGAACATGAGATCGCATGTTCCAACTGGACGTGGGGGAGAGGGATAGAAATCTTCGTTATTGGTTGCGAAAAGTTCATGTGAATCTTCCTCTTTGAAATTTCAACAAATTGAGATAGGTGATGTTGCTTGTTACACGACGAAATACCCAAGTATAAAACGTTGCTTTGTGCTATAAAAGGTTGGTCACAAAGACTAGCCTGTTTTCAAATTTAGTTGTCTAAAGTTAGTTTAGTATCAGTATTAATTAAAAGTAACTTATACAATATTATAACACGTTTTTAAATAAAACATGCAAAAAAATTAAATAGAAATTAAGAATTTTTATATGAATATTGTTGTTCATGACTGGGTTTAAGTGCAAGGCCTCACATATTACTAATTTCCTGCTTCACATGTACCAAAAACTTGGTATTTGTTGGAGTGTTTTTATGGTTGAAGTTAAAAAAAGCAAGCATTTAGCACTGCAAAAATGCTTTCTTGGGTGAAGATATAATTGACTGAATTTATAATGTAATTCCTGTATGAACAATAATACTTTGGTCGTACCTCTTTTTAACAATTGACATGGTAATCACAGAACTGGGGAAAGAATATTTGATAATGCTGTGCAGGTCTCCTTCAATACAAACATCACGAAATTTTTCTCAAAAGGAGAGAGGCCCAAAAATGGTGACCAAATATTGAGATTTGAAAGGTATTTATTCTGATAATCAGAAAAGTAATACAATAGACTCTCAATTAACCGGGATTGGATTATCCGGGATGACCCAATAAAATTTGCAGAGAAAAATCTTAGAAGATTTGAGAAAGTTAGACTGTTCTGAAAATGTGGATGAAGAAGAAGTGGAAAATGGATTAACAAAGATTCGACATTGGAATGTTGCAAAGTCTTAATTAACGATGATATTGTGTCCCATGTAACTTGCGGTTCAGAAGAAACAAGGAATTTCGAAGAACGTCCTGTAAGTGATGAGGAAAATCTTGTAACTCATCAAAAATTAAGTCTCAGTGACACATTAGTACACACTGAGGTGTTAATTACTTGGAGCAAGAAGATGAAAGCACACCTGCAGAAAAAATTATATTGAGAAATCTGCGTAGTATAATTTGTCGAAAAGTAAATGAAAAACAAAAACAGACTTCTATCATTTCATTCTTCACAAAACAGTGAGGTAAACTACATCCATTTTTCTTTTTAATTGTACGAATTATAAATCTAAATAACATTAAAATTTCTTCGTAATTCTTTTGTACTAATTAAACTATTAATGTCTTATATTGTATAATAATTTACATTTTCTATCATTTTACCAAAAATTTTCATCAAACTTTACATAAATTGGATTATCCGGGATATTCGCTTATCCGGGACGAAGCATTTCCTGACCATCCTGGTTAATCGAGAGTCAAATGTATTATAAAAATTCAGCAAATTGAATTTACAAATTTCTCATTCAAGGAATCAATAATTTCCTAGTATGAAAAAAAACCTTTAAGTTAAAGCACAATTGCATTGAAGAAAAATGTTATAACATGATAAGGCAATAAATTATTAAATATTCATTTTTATGAATAACAAGAAAAGTATTCCACATTATGACAAACAGGTACGTTTTGCAGAAAACTTTGAAATTAATTTTTTAACACCGGTTTTAAAACTAGTATTTTATTTAAAAAATCTCTGCTGCATAACTTGATATTTTGATGGATGTGATTGATTAGGTTTCCATTTTGCAGTTATAAGGTACAATGACTGAGGATGAATCTAGTAATTTTGACACTAGCAAATTTATGAATCAAATGATATTTAAAATTATTCAACATTCCAGTTACTGAAATACTTCATCTGTGGATAACAAGAAAATATTAAAAAGACAAATGGGAGTTAAAGATTAATACTTTACTAATGTTGGGTACAAATTGAACTTGATAAGATTCATAAAGAAATTCTAATAAATATTATGGGAACAAATTCACACAAAAGGTTTGCTGGATTCCTTTTGATCATTTTCAGGGAAACTTTTCAATTTAGCAAAATGGTTTAAAAACAAACAAAATACAGTCGGACCTCTATTTAACGAACCTCTATTTTGTGAACTTTTTCTTGGAACCAAGAACATTTTGAGAATTTCTTCGTAAAATAACCTCCAAATAGCGAAGTGCATTCTCTATTTAACGAACTTTTTCTTGAGACCCAATATTTTTTTTCTCCCTATTTCTCAAAATATTTCTAAACATTTCAAACTTATTCTTTCTTTTAACACATTTTATGGTGATCAATGACCTTGAAGCTGGAAAATGTCAAAGCGAAAGTGCTTGAGCATCAAAGAAAAAAATTTAATTCTTCATCAGGTGGATAAAGGCGTGAAAAAAAAAGGGATATTGCTTCAAATTTTGGTATTCCTCCAAACAGCTTACCAACCATAATAAAAAAATCGTGATAAGACACAAAATTATGATTCATCGAATTCTTGTTCAAAATGTTTAAAAGCATATGTCTATGAAGACGTGGATGAGACAGTTTTGAAGTGGACAGTGTGAAAAATAAAAACAATACAGCAATGAATTGTGATGAAGACAAAGATGGAAATGATCATGATGCAGAAATCAACAAACCTTCGTATGATAAAATGCTAAAATTCATTAATTTTAATATAAAATTATTTTTTTAAAATTGAAAATACAGTGTATTCTCAGACAATGTTTTGTTTTATTCTTGTTTTCCTTGCAGATTTCTTTTTGATGGGTAAAATATATAAAACAAATAGATAGTAATTTACAAAATACAGGTGTGATTGATTACTTTTTAATAATATTTAGTGTTTATGAATTTAAAATCTGTTTTGTGTAGTTTAAAGTATTTTAAAAGGTGAATCTCTATTTAACGAATTTTCCATATAACAAACTTTTTTTCGGGATTTAGCGACTTCGTTAAATAGAGGTCCGACTGTACTAAATAACCACTGAAATTTTTTTTTATTAAAACTTTCTTACACCATAAATTTATAACATTCATCAATAGTATTTATATATATTTTAAAAAAAATATTGAGTTACAGGTAAAACAAAGAGCTTGTGGTGAGTGTGTTGGGTTTTTCAAGTGCAAGAGCCAGATTTGGCCATGTTGTGCCAAACATAAGGTAATGATGTATTTGTGAAGAAACTACAATATATAAATGAAGTACTGATAATGATGCTTATTTCCTCGCATTAAATAGTTAATAACTTTATGATTTATCTAATATCCAAGAAAAATAATTTTAACTGAAATTTGGAGATTCATACCACAGACTCAAGTTTAACCTTTTTTTTATATCAAAAGTACAAAATATTGAAGTCAATTTATAATTAAATCTGTATATTATTATTTTTGTCTTCGAAGTCTTAAGATTATTTAAAATAAAAACACATTGGGACAATTTCATATACATTTTATATATAACAACAAGATTCAATTTCTTTACATTTAAGAAATTAATAAAATTATCTACTCCTAAAGCATAAGATCCTGACATAACAGTACTCCTGCAAATAATATAATTACATCACAATTGGAATAATATCAATTAGAATTTTTTTACTGGTGACCAAATGTATATATATTTTTTGCAATAAAAATTTATCCATATCTTATTATAAATAGATGAGATTTAAACAAACTTCATATTTGTATAAAAAAAAAAAAACTTTTGTTTTAGAGACTATAGACTGAAAATACTAAAATCTCAATTAATAGCTATTCCAATGGCTCAATATTCTTGTTTTTCTAATCACATTAATTTTTCATTCAAATCAAAAGAGAAACTAGAATACATGAGATAAAATTTCTTAACATAGTAAGGGAAAAAAAGAATTACATTCTAATTGACTATTGTAAATTCACACTCCAACAAAGAAGGTTATTTTATTAAAATTTAATTTATCCTAGTGTCACATCAGAATGAGAAGGTTGGAAGGTGATTCTTGAGGCACATTTGAAATAAAATAAAACATGCAAAGCAAAATTATCTAAAGCAGAAGATTATTAAAAAATGATCCTTTCAAACTTGTAGCTGAAAAACAGAAAGCATATATATTAAAGTACATTATGGTGACAGAGAAAAAAAAATGAGGAGTCTAACTTTTCAGAAAAGATTGTGAAAACAATAAAATGGAAAAAAAAAACCAATACATTTCCGATATATATATTTACTTACCTGACCATTTACCATTTTAGCAGCTCTACGACGGCGTTGTTGTTGTTTGGGTTTTTTAGCATTACCCCTAGGAGATTGCTCAAATGGCGTTTCTCTTCCTCTCTTAATGTCTTCAATCTGAAATTTAGGAATGCAAAGATTTTAGCACAATGGATGAATATCAAAATATTTTAATAAATTGCTTATTTATACCATTCTGTATTGGCTGTAAGATTTAAGAAAACTACAGACCTACCAACCTCAGATTTGAAAAGGAAGGAGACATTTTCAATTATACTTACCATCACAAATGCACAGCAGGGCCAATATTTCTTTATTTACTCATGTAAAAATAAGGTGGAGCGGCCTAATGAGATAATCTTTTATTTTGTATATTTTCTCAAAATTTTTTTTTATAAAATAAATGAAAATGTATTGATTTTAAAATTGTAGCTGGCTTTTTAAAATAATCTGATCAGTTTTTAAAAGACACTTTTTTAGTCCTCACTTTTCCATACATATTTTAAGATATTATTACCATATAAACTGACTTAACTATATATTTTTTTATACTTAGAGCATTTATGGATTTACATTTCTTCACAGATATATTTCTTGATTACAGTTTTTTTTTCATATTTACAGTTGAGTTCTACTTACAAATATGAAGTCCTATTTCAAATTACATGATAATGTACTTTACCCTTTAAAGAAGAAGTTGTTGAGAATTTTCCAAGTAATTGAAAATCACATGTGCAAATGGTACAAAATCATACGATTTATCTTTTTCAAGTGATAATAAATGCAATATCCCTCTGAATAGGCCTTGGTAAATACAGTCTGGTATTCCTTTTTACATTCTTTTGATGATATGATGTAGACTGGTGGAAAAGAAATGCACACAAAAAATTTAAAACATTCATCGATAACCCTAGCATGACATGACAAGTCGGCAGAAGAGAAAATTGTCCCTGTTTCCCTCTAGCTAAACAGTCAAAGAAGTGCATGTGCGAAAACCAATGCAGATGTCACTAGTCAAAAGCCTGGACATAATACAGCGACAAGAGCTAATGAAAGAACCTGTGGTGGAATGATGTCGATTCGAAATTTGAGGAGAGAATGTGGTCGGCAAGTGCTGGATTTTTCTTTCATGCTCTTTTTTATTATTACTAATCATTTTTCTGATTTCTAAAAATACTAAAAGTGGAGAATCGGTAAAATGGGGCGGAGAAATTTTAAAAGCTGGAGACTCCGCCAAAAGTGGAGAGTTGACAGGTCTGAAACTACAATATATTTAGTAATTTAGAAGGAATTTTGATTTTAATTTAGTAGAAAATCAAGATTCAACACTCTACAAAAACCAGATAAAATTTAAAACACAAATGTCTGAAATACTAAAATTTTAAAACCACCTAATAAACAAGAAAGTATTCTAATAGAACAGGTCACAAATTCATAAACTATAAAAATTTAAAATAAAAATTGATCAAATTTAAAATAGACATGTGGATATTTGAAAAGAAGAGAGCATAAATAATAATTCTTTCAGTATTCAGTTTCAACATTTTTACATGCAAATATCAAGGAATGCATGATATATCTGGTATTTTTAGGATTGTTGGTTAGATCTAGAGAAGAAACATTCTACCAAATGCTTATTTACTGTTTTCAACTTATTCACACTATTAAAAAATCTTATCTATTAAAATTTTTTTGTACATATGATGTAGGTAAAACATTATTATCCGCTGAAGCGAGAAGCATGCAGTACCAAAAGACGAAATAATCCAAGGAATCATTTTGACTATTTAAATTCCAAAATTAAAATTAGAATAGAAGATATTAATTAAAATGGCAAAATGAATGACGCTTGCGACAATACATTTTTTTTATTTCTGAGAGCGTGATCTACACCAGTGTAGAAAACGTGGGGACCCTCTGGGTGCATAGAAATTTTGTGGGTTGCTAAACTTGAAGAAATTTATTTGGCAATAAAAATAGAAGGCTTTTTTCAAACATGTATTGGGACCTCCAGAAAAAATTTACACAGGAGGGGTGTCAAATTAAAATAGTTTGCACCACTGATATACACCTTAAAATTCGATGTATGTATGTATGTGATCTGAAGCAATTATTAACTGCTGAACAGAAAGTACCAAAAGATGGGAATAATCCAAGAAATCATTTTGAAAAATTTAATTATAAATTAGTTAAAAGATATTAATTAAAAATGCCAAAATGAATGAACATTTGCAACAATACATTTTTTATTTCTGCAAGCGTAATTTTTAATGTTACTTATGTATGTGAGGCTATTTTCTCAAACGCTGAAAGGAGAAAGCGGGCTGAAAGTAGCAAAAGATGAGAGTAATCCATTTTTTCAAATTAAATTCAAACTGCCATTATTAAAAGATATTAATTAAAGCAAACCAATATAGTTCGGCAATGGACAAAATTTTTTCATCATTGAGAATAATAATTGACTGTCAGTTTACCCCAAGAAAAGAGCATTTTAAAGGAAATACAGCATCCAAAGTGAAATTAGGATTGAATATATACATAAAAAAGCTTTAATCAAATTCAGACATTTTTTTATAATCACAAAAGTTAAAACATTAATGAACTTTTAGTGTTATTCTTTTCTTGTTAAGTACTTGAAATAAATGAAAAGCATCGTCTGTAACAAGGATGACCTCTTTTTTAACTATCATAAAAGAACTTTTTAAGATTAATTAAAATGCAAAGGACTGTACTGAAAGAGTTTAGACAATTTCTTTTAATGTAAAGCTTACATTAAAAGAACTTACATCTATACATTCAGCAATCATCTATTCCAGAAACAAGCTTGTAGCAAAGCAATACTACTCTTTTACTTACTAATATTTGGGGCTGTTTCTCTGGTGGTGGTTCTAGTTCTTCAGCAGGTAAAGGTGGCGGTTCTAAGTAGTAACTACTAGGCTTCTTCAAAGAATGTATGCACAGCAAAGTCGTTGCTCTCTTCATGGCAAGAGGTTTCCTTTCCATCCTTACAGCCCAAACCAAGACCAGGAGAGAGGTGCTGTTTTATGGCCTTCTAGCAAATCCAGGGACTTACTTTTTTTGAGAAACCTGCAAACCCTGTTACAGCAAGAAAGAAATTCAATTAAACATGACACGAATTTGATTCATATAAAGAATCCACATTTAATGTAAATAAAAAAATGAATATTCCTCCCAACCATATTTCTTTTAAAATCAATTTCATATGAACACTGATAAAATGAACTCTGAATGAATTCATATTCAATCTCAATCAATTGAACTCTTTGAAATCAGTAAAAAATGAGAAGAATATTAAAATTCTTCTTTGTGCACCTTGCGGATTTTGGTTCCTGCCGGAAGGTATATGGATTGGTTGCCTACCCTTCTGTACGGTTGGTTTGGACGGTTTACTGACTGGTTTCTGGCGACTGACCTGCCCGTTGCCATACGACGGTTACCAGAACTATGTTCGCCATGCCAGTGGCTTTATGCCTACACATTGCTGTGCATACCTTCCCCAACCAGCACAAACCCCAGCCTGTTGACTGGTGCCATTACCTATTGTGGTGCAACTGTGGGACGGATATACAATTACCGGTACCAGCAAAATGGTAGCCTTCTTGTATGCCACCGACACAAACCTGCGTAACAGTTGCAATTGGCGGCTGGACGTTTGCAGGCGAACATTACAGACTTCGCCCCATTAACTGGTTCAACCTTTAACCGGGACGGCGCAACCGTTCGGTGGTGCGCCGGGTTCTGGGACCAGCAGGGCGTATTGCTGTGGGATGCCAGCGGGCGGTATGAACAACCAGGCGCCGATGATAAACCTCCAGACGTTAATTAACGAATTAAACAGACGTTTCAGTAATTCTTCAGAACTAAGCGTAACCATATTTCGCTGCGGTAATGGCATGGACGCAACGCAAACGGTGCAAAACCATGTGGAACAAATTGAACAACGCATGCCAATAACCTTCATCGACATACCATGGCTAATTTCCTTCGTATGCTGGCGCTGGATTCGCGTTAAACTGTTCCAGACCGCTATTACCATCGCCAGACCCGTATGCAGCATTAGAGACTTCGCGTGACCGTGCTTCGCGTTCTGAACCAACGGCGGGCATACCGGCATGATTTCTT
>BGPR01002678.1:69129-130418 GCA_013235015.1 Araneus ventricosus
TTTAGAAGGGTAAAAAAGCACAAATTGTATCCTTTTTTTCAAAAAATGTAAAAAATTATTAAATAAAGTACTATTTTCTCTTTAGTTAAGTCTCAAACTTCATTTTAAATAAGAAATATGTGTCAGACTTGTTTATATTATGTATTAAAGCAATTATCTTGTAATTGTAACGAAAACCCTTCAGAGCGGCCAATTTTTCTCGGAACGGAGGGGTGGCCGCTCAGAGAGGTTTCACTGTAATTAAAAACTAATTTACAACAATACTTTTCAATGTTTCGGATACTTTATATCAATACTTTTCATTGTTACAGCGCAATTCAAAATTTATTTTATTGTTGAAGTCGTTTACTTTAAAGAACATTGTTATAACAACAATAAAAAAGTGACGCTGACAGAAATAAAAAAATGTATTGTTGAAAGTGTATAAATTCTTTTTTTTATCCCGTGATATAACGTCCAACAAAATCATTTTAACGAAATTAAAAGGGGTGTTTTGTTTCTGTAAAGTTATGTACCGAAAGATATAGATTAGTTATGTTAGTGATTTTAATCATTATTCATTGATTTGATCAAGTTTAAATATTTGTGGAAGCTTCTATTTTAAGCTGATATTTGGAAGTTGCTATTTTTGCTTTGTTCAATTCTCGCTTTTTCCGATGCCTAAAAGAAAAAGAGGAATTACAGGGGATGCTGGCAGTAGACGGGAGGCAATTAGAAAACGTGAAAGGAGAGTTGTTGAAACTGAAGAAGAAAGAAGCCGTCGATTGTCAACTATGGCACAACGTGGCCAGGAGAGAAGAGCCGAAGAAACAGAAGAACAAAGAAATAGCCGATTGGCAGTAATGGCACAACGTGGCCAGAGAAGAAGAACCGAAGAAACAGACGAACAAAGAAATAGCCGATTGTCAGCCATGCAAGAGAACGCCGTCTAAATGTTATTGAAGGACAAAATCACCATCAGATACAAACTTTTTATGCAGATAGAATTGTTCTGAACTGAAAAACACAACTGTGGAGAAATGGACAATCTCTGTCTGAAATGCGGAGGGTTGTATTTCCGGGATGAAAAGAATACCAGAGGAATTTACACTCATTGTTGTCATATTGGAAATATAATTGAGCAGGCTTCAGTTTATCCAGTGGAAATGAAAGGATTGATGGATGGCTCCGATGAATTATCAGTGCATTTCAAAAATATCATAAGGTCGTACCAGTGATTCAATGGGTGCACAGATTGTACCGTCTACAGGGAGAGGAGCGTATTGCTTCAGAATTCATGGCCAAATTTATCACAGGACCTCTCATCTACACCCTGCTGAAGCAGGAGGTGAAAGCACTAATACAACACACTTCAACAATATTATAACACACATTAGGCATGTGTCACGTGACCTCAGCCATTATTCGATTTAGCCCGTGCAACGCCGGGCCATACAGCTAGTATTAAGTTAATATCTATCTACTCTATTAAAATTCGAAGGTAAACAAACGTATGTATGTATGTATGTCCTTCTATCTTCTCACGAACCGCCGAACGGAGAAGCGCGCGGAAAGTACCAAAAGATGGGGAATAATCCAGGGAAGCCATTTCGGTCATTTAAATTCCGAAATTTTAATTAGTGAAAAAGATATTAATTAAAAACTAATTCACAACAATACTTTTCATTGTTTCGGATACTTTATAACAATACTTTTCATTGTTACAGCGCAATTCAAAATTTATTTTATTGTTGAAGTCGTTTACTTTAAGGAACATTGTTACAACAACAATAAAAAGTGACGCTGACAGAAATTTAAAAAATGCATTGTTGCAATATGGAAACCTGAACAATGCAACAAGTCAATGTGGATAGAGTTTTGTGTGGGTTTTGGTAATTGATATAAAGTAACAGGGAAAATTAAATCGCTCATATAGGGTTTTTACTAAAACTATTGTTTTGTATGAGGTTTCACTTTTAGATTTCATGTACTCAGTGCATCTTGCTTCATGTGTATATAAACTGGAGGCGGGTATATGAAAAAATGCTGATTCCGATCAACGCTGGGTTTTCTCATTCCTTACGTACTAAAGTCAGACAAAAAAATAATTCCGGAATCGTAATTTTACAAAATAAAGATTATTTTTGCGATTTTTTAAAAGTATATTTTGAAGCCTTTACGCGGACGGAATGATTGAACCGCTCTTTTCTCCTTATTTATTTAGGAGAGAATGTTGGGCATGTGTCACATGACCTCACTTTTTCTCTCCGTCAAGGAATGACGCATTATTCGAGAAAGCCCGTGCAACGCCGGGTCACGTAGCTAGTCCTATTAAAATTCGAAAGTAAACAAACGTATGTATGTCCAGCTATCTTCTCACGAACCGCCGAACGGAGAAGCGCGCGGAAAGTACCAAAAGATGGGGAATAATCCAAGGAATCCATTTCGGCCATTTAAATTCCGAAATTACAATTAGTAAAAAAGATATTAATTAAAAACTAATTTACAACAATACTTTTCATTGTTACAGCACAATTCAAAAAACTTTTTATTGTTGAAGTTGTTTATTTTAAAGAACATTGTTACAATAACAAAAAAGTGAAGCTGACAGAAATAAAAAATGTATTGTTGGAAGTGTATAAGTTCTTTCTTTTAATCCCGTGATATAACGTCAAGCAGAATAATTTTAACGAATTTACAGGCGTGTTTTGTTTCTGTAAAGTTATGCGCCGAAAGATGTAGATTAGTTATGTTAGTGATTTTAATCATTATTTATTGATTTGATCAAGTTTAAATATTTCTGGTAGCTGCTATTTTAAGCTGATATTTGGAAGTTACTATTTTTGCCTTGTTCAATTCTCGCTTTTTCCGATGCCTAAAAGAAAAAGAGGAGTTACACGGGATGCTGCCCGTAGACAGCAGGCAATTAGAAAACATGAAAGGAGAGTTGCTGAAACTGACGAAGAAAGAAACCGCCGATTGTCAACTATGGCACAACGTGGCCAGAAGAGAAGAGCGGAAGACACAGAAGAACAAAGAAATAGCCGATTGTCACACAGTATTTCTTTTTTAGAGAGCTTATGTGTTTGGATTCATTAATATCGGGAAAAAAATAATTTTCTTTCCTTTTTTGTATTAAGGTGTTTAACTTCGTAACGTTTGTTGGGGAAAGTAAGTGACAATTTTTGTTGAGAAGAACAGAGGCGAGCCATATGAAAATATATGGACCCCGAAGCTTCACATGACCTCGCTTCTCTCCGCCCGGGAATACCCCATTGTTAGAGATAACCCGTGCAACGCCGGGCCATACAACTAGACTAGAATTAGATAGACCAGAGATTCCCAACCTGTGGTACACATTTCCCTGGGCTTACGCAAAGGACTATTTGGGGGGTACGCAAAATAAAGTTGTTAATGGCGGAAACAAGAAAACATAAGGGATTAAAAAAGTTATAGAACTTTGTTTCTCCAAGTCCCTTGGTATTTAATAACTATACCACTTGAATAGTTGATTAATATGGAGTGTAATTATTAGCAATCCTTATAAGTTAATGCAAAATTATTACAATACTGATTTTATTTGTTTTGGTGTTAAACTAATACTATTGTAAAAATGCAATAACAAATAAAATAAGTCGAGCAGATGTTTTCCAGGCAAATGTCAAATCCGAGTTATTTAACTTTTAAGCTATTCTAAGCCCTTATAATTATTGATAAAAACTTCTTAGCATAGATGGTGGGGGAGGATATGTCAAAAATTAATCAAGAGGTGCGCGAGGGAATAAAAGTTGGGAACCTCTGAGATTACCTTTCATTTCGCTAGGACACGGAATAATTTTTTTTAAATAGTCAATTTTGACATATTTTCGTGGGCGGAATGTTTGAACAGCTCATTTCGCCTTATTTATTTAAGAGAGAATATTGGGCATGTGTCACGTTACCTCACTTCTTTCCGTCAGGGAATGATGCATTATTCGAAATAGATTAAAAGTTTCAATAATTAAACTACATTAACATAAAAAAATGATGCTGACAGAAAAAAAGTCAGAGAAATTTGTTTCTCCAAGTGAATACTTGGTATTTAATAACTGTACCACTTGAATAGTTGATTAATACGGAGTGTAATTTTCAGCCGTCCTTATAAGTTAATGCGAAATTATTACAATACTGATTGCATTTGATTTGGAATTGATCTACTACTATTGTACAAATGAAGATCTACTATAATACTCTTGTACAAATGCAACAAAAAGTAAAATAAGTCCAGCAAATGTTATTATTTCGGGTCATTTGACTCTTAAGCTAACCTAAACCCTTAACATTATTGATAACTTCTTTGCACAGACAAATGGTAGGTGGTGGTGGGGGAGGATATGTCGATAGGGGGTACACGAAAATATAAAAATTAATAAAGGGGTACACGAGGAAATAAAGGTTGGGAACAACCTGAGGTAGACCATTCATTTCGCCATACACGGTATAATTTTTTTTTTACAAAATAAATTTTTTTTTTTTGTATTTTTTTAAATTGCCGATTTTGACGCAAATGTTTCAACCGCTCTTTTCTTCTTATATATTTAGGAGAGAATGTTGGGCATGTATCACTTTACCTTCTTCATGCCGCCAGTGAATAACGCATTATTCGAGATAGCCCGTGCAACGCCGGGCCACGCAGCTAATAATTTCTTTACAATGTCTAATTTTAATAAATTTTCAAAAATATTTTTTGGCATAATTTACAACAATACTTTTCATTGTTGCAACACAACTCAAACCATTTTCATTGTTTAAACAAATATTTAAATACCTATTTCTCTTGCATTGTTGTAATTTGAGATGATCTAATACATTTTGCTTTCATACTTTATTTCATCAAGATTTTTGTGAAATCTGTAAATCAAGCTCTCCGTGATATTGCTTTGCTAACATTAAGAAATATATCCATTAAGCTGAATGTCGATGTTTGCATTCTTTTCTCAGCAGGTTTTAATCCAGATAACATGCCGCTGGCCATAAAATGTGCCACATCATTTTAATGTTGAAATTAAATGCATATTTTACAAAAAGAATAAGAAAGTGAAGATGGTGCCGACAACATGGAATTGGAAGTTACATGACATGGTCAGTTATTTGACTCTGTTAGGAACATTTATGTAGACAATGAACAGAAGAGGTCCAAGAACACTAATACAACATGGGTTAAATATCTATCACAATCTAAAGTTTAAAATTACATTGTTAAGAAAAACCATGAATATAAAATGATGCAAGATTCAAATGAAATCATATTCCTGGAGAATAAGCTGGTCACCAGAGGCGGCTAGTTCTTTAATATAATTTCTTTTTAATATATTTTAAGCTATTATAATTTCCAATAACAGCTATATTAAGAAATTCTGCTTTTCCATTAACACATCTTGTTTCCTTTCATATGTTGCATTTACATTCTGAATACTTTCAGAATTATCAATGCAGAAAATTTTCTGTTTATTTGTTATTGCCTCTTTAGACCCTTATTTTACTTCAAGAGTAATTCAATTACATCAGTTCATTTAATTACTTTATAAAATTTCTTCTTTCTCCCCCCCCCCCCAATGTTTATTAGGAAAAATACAGCAGACTGTGAGGTACATTTATGGATACTCTTGCCCACACAGCGGAAATTAATATTTTCAAAATACATAGGGAAAGTGCTGTACCTTGGGCAGGGATGTACCTCAACCAATTGTTAATATATCAAAACGAGAGTGTAGAGAATTTTCGTTTCCCCTTCCAAAATGTTTAATTTAGAGTGGCAACACTGTTGCCTTGCACATGGTCTGGCTTCCAGTATTTGACAGATAAAGACATCGTTACTGTGTTGTTAAATTCTGATGTTCTACAATCTGTGGAAACTTTGTTAGATTAAATGGGACAAAGAGGATTTGATTACGATGACATTACTGCAGTTCATAAAATATGTGTCAATATATGACAAGAGATCAATAAACAGCAGAAGCAAAGACTCATTACAGATTTTTTAAAGCAGTAAATGTTAAAAGGAAAATTCGTAGTTTGATGTTATACAGCAAGCAAATGTAAGTAATTTTTATATTTTTGTACTGATGTTGATTTTTTCTTTAATAAAAAGGAGCTTTCGGATGCTCTGCGTTTTTCTATTGCCAGTACAAGCCCTCCCGGTGATTAACCCGGATAATTGGGAGTGCACTGTATATAACTTTTGACATTTACAACCTTTGAATAAACTTTTAATACGTATTCTATTTCATGTTACAAGAATTTTGATGGTTTGGCAATATAAAATTATATATATTTAATTTAATGAATTTTAAAAAGCTTCACCAATTAAGTTTTAAGAATAAATTCTGGAAGTTTCTTGCATGATACTGATTTTTAAAAATGAATAAATTCAAAAACTGGTTCAAATGGCAAAGCAAATTTCACTTACTTGTTTTTTATCAATGGAATCAAATCCTGCAATTTTATTTCCTTTCGTATCTATCAAACTTCCCATAGCTTCACATGTTATGACTTCACACTGTTGTTTAGTCAAAGGCAGCAGTTGTTTAACCATCTTAAGAGCTTTAGTATTTTTATCCGGTACCTCTTTCTAAAATAATTAGCAATAAAGAAATGACATGAGATGAAGCTTAAAAAAACATTTAGTAAGCAACACAATAATTTTTTTACAAATGATAAAATAAAAGAAATACATTTTTAAATCCCTGACTCAAGAAGAGATGATTGATATAACCACAAAAAAACTTATTTAAACAGAAAAGAAAGAGAATGAAAAACTCATCTAAGAGCTAATAATTTCATAT
Source organism: Araneus ventricosus (assembly GCA_013235015.1). Lineage (NCBI taxonomy): Eukaryota > Metazoa > Arthropoda > Arachnida > Araneae > Araneidae > Araneus > Araneus ventricosus. The sequence continues at coordinate 75,933 of BGPR01002678.1, forward strand.
ATTGCCAACACTCTCCACAGCAATTACAAAATTCTATAGATATTATAAAAGCCACACACTAATTTATTTTGCTACTTCTCATATACAAAAAAATTTGCAGTTGTTTCTTACACTGTGTACAGAAAAAGTAAATAATTAGTATTTTCATGAGATAAACATGATGGGTGTTGCAATCAAAATCTCATAGCATCATAATCTACTAAGTTTTCCTGACAATTTTGCTTCAGCGACTCTTTTGTTTTGCATCAGTCTTTTGTTCCAGGGATTTCCTATTGATTCGAAAATCAGTGAAGAAAAAGTTAGTTGGAAAAAAAGTTGGCAGGAGAACTTCTTCTTATCAGATCACAATAATGATAAAGAGAGGAATTACATCTTCAAATTTTAAAGTGTAATTAAATAATGTAGATAACTGAATCTCTAAATCGCTAACTGCTTTGCTTTAGGAATAACAGAAATGCTCAAAATTATCCAATACCAAAGGGTGTCAAAATCTCCTAAATTTCATGAAAGTTCAAAATAAAAGGAAAATTTCAAATGGAAATGAATCTGTAAATTCAAATTTTATCCTTCAAGAACATTGCTAAATTAAGAATAAACATTTCATTACCTTTAGTTTCTTTACTAAATTAAGGTACTGTTTCTTATTCTCTTCTCCTTTATCACTACTTGAAGTATCAGATATTTGTGTAGTGTGGATTAGAGTTGCCAGCATATCAAGGACAGTCGTGAACAATTCACTTATGGAAGAAAAATTATTAATCATAAATTCATTTCTTACAACAAAAATTATTGACAATTCTTATAATATACAGTAATTATATTATTATTTTTTTCTTTTGAAAAGATTTTTTTCAATTTTAAACTAATAAAATTAGTAGTATTTGCACAAATATGGACAAAATTTAAATATAAATATGTTCATTTATATTTGAATAAAATGAGTTTTATGAGTTTAAACTTAGCTAAAACTAAATTTTCCAAATTTAATTCATTTAAATAGGCTTCATTTCATTAGCAACATAATCTTTACTATAGTAAACAAATATATTTTTAAAAAGTTTAATCTGTATTATCTATTCTTTTAAAAAAAGTTAATGGCAATTACAGTAAAAATACTTATTTAAAGATATACATACTTTCATATACATAATTCTCTCAAAATTGTTTCTCTTAAAACAAGCATATCTCAACTACTGCATAATATTTCAGTAGTTGAGAGCACTCAATGTGATAACATAATCTCTACTAATAATAAAAGAGAAAGTCTGTGTGTGTGTTGGTGGTCATGTGCACCTTGTAGCCATTTTTTTCAATATTTTTATTCAAATTTTATTTATTTAAAAATTAAGCAAATTTTGAACGTTTCTGTCCGTGTTTTCGTGAATAACTTTCGAAAGAACTAATGCAAGAAAATGATTTTTACACTACTTTAAAGAGCAAACAATTATCTTTCCAATGATATTAGTATGAGTACTGTGTGATAATTACTTTTAATTTTACAAGGTTTTAAATTATCATTAACTGTGATCAAGGTCGCTCAAAGAGACCATTTCTCTTTTAGACCAAAGGTAGAGACGTAGGGGGAGAGAGGGAGGACGCCGCTAAGCGGTCATTTTTCAACAATGGAATGGCAACCATTGTTGGTCATTTGCGGTTAGAAGGAAAGGATTCAAAAAGCTCATATTGCAATCCATAGGAAAATAGCAGTTAAAGCAACAGGAATGATAAGGTGATATTTTAAATTCATTACAATTGATTAATTTCCATCTAAATTTTTTTGTACACTTCTTGCGTAATGCAGAAAAAACTATCCAAATATAATTACTTTCTAAATGTATTCCAAAAAAATGGCTGACTAAAATGTTGACATAAAATGCATATGAATACTTTTTACAGGTCATCAGTAATGTAGTTTGCAATACGTTTAAGAGAGTTGGTTTGTTTATAAGGAATAAGAAAGTAAAGTCGGATACGAAAAGAATGCAGGTTAAATATCTATCGCAATTTGAAGTTAAAAATTACTTTTTTTAAGGGGACCAGGATGATAAAATTATGTATAAGAGATTCATTTGAAATTATATTCCCGGCGAACAAGATGGTCGCCGAAGGCGGCTAGTGAAAAATAATTTATGAACACAGCTTTTCCAACCAATTTGAGCTTTATTAGAAATTTATTTTTGAGCTCAGGTTGCAATTTAGAAAAAAATACCAAAAATTTAATTTACTTATATTGAACTTCAAAACAAATAATTTTTTTTAATGTCTTGAAATGGAAACATTAGAAAAAATATGTTGTTAAATAAAAGCACTATATATTTGATCCAAAGCAAAGCAATCTGCTTATGATTTTTGCATTACTTTTGCAAAAATTCTAAAAACATTAAGAGTAGCAAGCATTCAAAATGCTCCCAATTTTTGTTTGATATTGAAATACAAGGTGTCCAGGCTAAAAGAATGACAAAGTAATGGCTTACAATTACTGAACTACTCATTAGAATGCAATAGACTGTTCCTATATGGATTTGAATCCCCTCAAAGTTTTTTTGAGTATAGACTGTTAAGTCGCGAATAAGTACAACAGTAAGAAATCTGTGATGAAGAGAAAATCGCTCTCTGTGGGTTTCATTAAATAAGATGTGGATGACACAGCAAAAAGTGCAGTATGTGCTTTGGTTAGCTGAATTTAAGTCAATGACATCAGTTCAGTGCTGTGTACTGTACAAACTGAATGAAATGTTGATCATTCAAAATCGAAATTATATGCCAATGGGATAGAACTTCAAGAAAGACAAGAACTTTGGTATCGGAAACTGGCAAACATCCTAAAACTGTTGATGAGACTGTTGATCATGTGCATCAACAAAAAATCGAAATTGTTGACAAATTCAAGTTGAGTATCATTCAAGCAATTCCTCTAATAACTCCACATATGATACGAAACACTTGGTGAAAGCTCAATCACTGTTTAGACACTTGCTGTGCTACAAAAGGTGAACACATTGAGCAGTATTGATATTAAATAAATAAACAAAATGAGATGTTCTTTTCATTTAAGTAAATGTTTTCAAATTCTAAAAAGTAGTTCTGTAATTATAATCCAGTGTTTTTAAGACCAGGCATCCTATATTTCAGAATGGTAAATGCAAAATTATGCTAACCAATTCATCTAATAATTAGTAGTCCTGTAAATAGTAGACCTCTCATTGAAAAATAAATAAATAATGATAATAAAAAAACCCCAAGATCTGATCTTTATTCCAGTCTTTAAAGACCTAGCCATTTTTTTTTTAAATGTGACCATTTACACAAGTTTCTGCACGAGTATTCACCAAAATAACAATTAAATGTCTTACCATTACCAAAATGACTGAAATGTTTTAATGATGCCAAACCTGCCACTGACTAGCCAAACTTTGAAACCATTAAAATGACCACTATCTTGGAATGGAATAAAAATCCTTACACATACTGTATATTTCTGAATATAAGCTGCCCCCCCCCCCCTTCCCCTGCTTTAGCTTTAGAAATTTGGCCAAAATTCAAAACTGAAAATGTTGCCAAGCAGCTGGGCCAACGACGCCAGCCAATAGCCAGGCACCAACGATGACAATTTTAACTCTGGTAAACCTATATGAAGCAAGAACATTTTTCTCTCCATCAATCCCCATTCCATTCATTTGGCGCCATTCTGTGTTTGTTATGTGGACCTATGATAGTGTAGTTTTCTGTACCATTTTATTTTTTATCTGAAAGATGAATGGACAGAGGAAATTGTATACGGCAAGTTTAAAGCTGCAAGTGATCATGTTTGCCGAAAATTCTAACAATAGTATGGTTGCTCAACATTTCAACGTGAATGAAAAGCAAGTTCGAGAGAGGTGGAAGAAACGTCTCAAATTAACAGACATGCCGAAATAAAAAAAGGAATCAAGTGGTCATCGACCTACGTTTCCTGTCATGGAGGAGAAACTCGCCACATGCATTTTTTTTGTATAATTTTTCTAAGATTTCATTAAAACATTTTATGTGCTAATTATTATGTATTCCATCATTATTTTCGAGTGCCGTGTAGTTTTGGTACTTTACATCGCACCAGGATAATGTAAAAATACCACTTTTTTTTGCTAGATAAGCAGATCCATATATAAGCCCCCTCCCCCCTCAATACTTTAGCTTTGGAAATTTGGCCAAAAATTCTCGGCTTATACAGGGAAATATAAGGTATATAATTTTTAATGACTTCAAGGAATATTCATGCCACATTCGAAGAAAATTGAACAACATTTTGGGTCATGACTATATAACATATAAAATAAAATAAAAACTGCGTAAATTTGCAGACAAAATACTGAACAGACAAATTAAAACAGGACCTAGCTTCACTTGGTCAATTAACTTGCATGCAGAAATAAGGATACTTCTGATTTACAGATTAAGATTTTGGTGAAAATGCAAGCATTTAGTTAGATGAATAGTCATTATATAAAGCAAGAAAAATTAAAATTTCATATTTGCTTTTCAAAGTAAGATTTTTAAAAATATTTTTTTCAGTGTACAAGTGTGTATCTATAAAACTGAACCTCAACTCTAAGAACCGAGAGAATTCTTTTCAGCCAGAAACATATGCGATATGCTTGTAATTAGTCTTTTTGCAATCAAAATGAAAATTCTTTGGGCTTATTTCTGATTTTCATAATTGGTAAGCACCCTATGGTGCCAATTTGTGAAATTATCAAGCCCTTCAAAAATAATATTATTACAAAGCTATAAAGTCGTTTCCCTGAGATGTTAGACTTGGCGGCAAAGGGAATTTTCTAGAAGGACCTCAAACTTTCCACCTATTTCTACTGGTTTCATGAACTTTCTAGAGATTACATCACTTCCTACATAATGAAGTCACTTCCTGTTGAAAAGTATAAAGGCAAGCTCTCAAGCCAAGAACAGGGTTCATACACATTTCCTTAAAGAAAATCAAGGACTTTTAAGGACTAAAAAAACCAAAAAATGAGGACCTCTAAATTGAATAAACTTAACCAATTGTCACACACATTTTTAAATAAAATGTCTCATTTTTGCAAATTCAATCTATTAGATGATAAATTATAATATAAAACATAGAAGATACATTACAAATTTAACACAACAAAACTCCTAAAAATATGAGTTAATAAATTGATGGAAAAAAACCCCATGAAACTGGTAATCAATATCTTTTAATTCCAAACTTTTTTCATTCAATTTTACATCCAAGGTTAATTTCTTTTACAGAAATTGTTTTTTTTAGTTCATGTGATTGAAAAAATTAATTTATGTCCTTTGACTTTTCAGCCTCATTAGCTAAATAATTTGCTTTCTCATTTGTTTGCTGCATGTCTGTTTGGAGGGACATTTTCTTTTGCTTTAAAAAATCTATTTCTTCCTCTAGAGCTTTTCGTTTCAGTTGTTTTGTTTCAGTCTTTTCTTTGGATCTTTCACTTTCTAAATATTGCATGCATTTTGCTCTAGCTGAAGTGGCAGCCGTCCTCATTTCTTTAGTAATTTTTAAGTCATAAATAGCCCCAGACAGCTTAATAAATTCATGATTTACGCGCTGGAAAATATATGAAGCATCTTTTAAATTTTCTATTTCCAGGGCCTTGTTCACCGAAAAACCTCATTGTCCATGTGACAGTATTAATACCATTTTGATAATCTTCCAAACTTTTTCATCATGATTATTGCTAAAATAAGTTTGTAAAAAAGTATCAAGGGAATCACTCTTTGGATTGAAAGAAGTAAATTCAAATGAATTTGGCTTTACAATATTTAACAGGAAATTTGCATAGAGTAACAAAATTTCGTCGCAATCTTTTCCCAAAATACGTTTATTTTGCGACAATACAATAAATACCTTTTTCATTTTTTCCGGTGCTTTTTCGGGATATCCAGCCATTACTCGTGGATCAATGCAAATCGCAGGTCTTACTAGTGCGTAATTGACAGGACATTTATGCATGAAATGTTTTATCATTGTCATGAAGTTTTTCCGACTATCCTGTCTGAGTGTGAAAACATCCTTGTCTGCTAATTCCTTATTTTTTATCTTTTCTTTTATTAGTTTCTCTGCAGCAAATCCTAAATACACTTAACTTTTATCATTATACAAGTTTGGATCACTGAAGTTGAATTTGCATAAAGTCTCAGGTTTCTCAATTCTTTCATTCTCTGGTTTCAAAATTTGAAAATGTTGAATGCAATCGTTAACAAGTTTTAAAAACATCACTGGCAAAAAATGGAAGTAAAGGTTTATGACTTTGATACTGTTCTAAAAATGGTAACAGCACTTTTGACAATCATTCCTATAGAACCATGGACCAATAAAGGCCATCTGTAACTCATGAGAGCTCCGTCCCCCGAGATTAGAGCCGCCAAGAAGGAGGAATTAGAAAAACGATAATCGGTGAAATTTTAAATTTTTTTAATAATGGCAGAGTAAAAAGTAAGGACTTTTTAAAAATGGGGCATAAAAATAAGGATTTGTAAGGACTTTTTAGGACTAAATGTAAAAGAAAGGACTTGTAAGGACGTGAATGAACCCTGAAGAAGAGACAGTTGGAATTTGACCTGCAAGCAAGCTGGTGAGTTAACAAGAAACCCTTGAGCATTGTGTTGAGATTTATTGGTAGTCTCTGTTGTGAATTTTTACTAGTGCTGTGTTAATACTTGTGCTACGTTTCTTTGCTTGGGAATATTTGTAAAATAAAGAGCTTTATTTTTTAAAATCCTGCTTACTGGATTGCATTCACGTACACCCACAAAGAAATTTTGTTACAATATAGTTATTTAAAATTCATTTTGAAATGTACTTACAAATTAGTTTGAGGATCAACTACTCCATAACTAATAAGCTGCACAAGAAGAACAGCCCAATCAATAGTAAAATTTGTACTTCGTTGAATCATATCAAACATGCCTCCTACTAAACTCAAACGGAGCTGTAAAGCCTCTTGCATTGCTTGTTTAGCTTTAATTTCTTCTAATCCATGTCTATCCTGTATAAGACAAAAAAAAATATATTTTAAATATGATTGTATATTATATTCATATATTACTTTAAAATCAGGAGTTCATTCTAAAAAGAAATTGCATCCTGTGGACATCTGTTTGAGACACTGGCACATTTATTGCAATCAAACAGAGAGAACACTGACACTTCTATAGCATTAATATTCCTTTTAAAGCTTTTTTTCCTGTCTGCAATCAAAAAGAAAATTCTTTGGGCTTTTTTCTGATTTTCATGATTGGAAGGCAACCAATGCTTATATTATGTCTCCTCTCCCCATTAAAATTTTTACTTTTTCATTTAAACAGAATTTTTATTTACAAAAAAAAGAGGAAAAAATAGAAAAACACACAAGGTATAAGAAAATCATAAATAAAATATTAACATAAAGCTGAAAAAATCACAGTAACAAAGAATACATTGTAACACTTTATACATTTTACATATCACTTTAAATTTTCACAATAGGATCATTATTTTTGAAAAGAAAAGTTTAACTAATAGCTGCATAAAATATTGATCATGCCTTTATAACTCTGAAATTATAATTAGTTAAAAAGATATTAATTAAAAATATTGAAATGTATGAATATACTGTACTGCCATCTATCGTCAGAGACCACCCCCCCCCCCCCCATTATTAAACTTTTACATCCAGTGTTCTTCCATTTTTTTTTATTTATTTAATGGAAGCTGGTTTGTATAAAGGTTATATTTATTTCTTTTTTAGAGACCTTCTGTGTTTTAACTTATAAAACATTGAAAAAAAATATATAATTTTCTTGGATTTTTTTTCAGCGTTACTGTTATATAGGCCAATCTATCAAGCAGAGACAGTTTTCCTTTTTCCCCCTCATTATTTCCTGCACTTTTTTTTTTATTTAACGGAAGCTGGGTTTACATAAAAGGTTTTATTTTTTCTGTTTTAGCGAGTTTCCATGTTTTGATTTATAAAAGTCGAGAAAAAATCGTTATCTTGTATTTCTTTCTTTCTCTTTGTCTTACGGTGTTTAACTTTGTAACGTTTGTTGGCGAAAGTAAGTGACAATACTTGTTCATAAAAACAGAGGTGGGCATAAGAAAAAATATAGATTCCGAGGCCTCACTTCTCACTGCCAAGAAATATCGCATTATTCAAGATAGCCCGTACAAAGCTGGGTTACACAGCTAGTTTAATATAAGACAATATTTTTATAAAGCAATATGAAACAATAATGGAAAGTAGCAAAATCTGAACATTTAACTTTTTGAATTAAATATGCACTAAATTACTTTTCAAATGATCCTGGAAATTAAAAGAAAAAAGAAGTGCAATACATACATCTTTGGCAATATATATGCTCTGAGACAGTTGTGTATGCAGTGAATTCAAAAGGCCTTCTCTTTGTTCATCTTGACCTTTCAAACACATCAACACCAGCGACAGAAACGGTTGATGACTCAGCAGCGAGGAGCTATAAATAATTAAATTTCCTTTCATTTGGTTCCCCCAGAATTTTTTAATGAATCAGTCTTTTTAAACAAACAATCAAAGTCTCTAATTATAAAAACAACTGAAAATGGAATAGCAATCAATTAAAAATGTATGCATCAATATGCAATCAATTAAAAATATTTGACTTTTATATACAAAGATCAATGTTTTCTTTTATTAGGTAAAAAGAATACTCACTTTTTTTGAGCTTGTTTATCCTTTTCTTTGTTTTTCGATGAGGAAGAGGATGAAGATCCAGATGTTGATGACCATGAACCACTCTCAAGGACCTGCCCAGCAGCCCTAAGCATTTTACCTTGAACAGCAGCAGGAAGTTTTCCAATAAGTGGAGCAACCAACCATACTCGACTCGGCTTGTCAATTTCAAATCTGCAAAATAAATTATTATTGCTCACATTTACAGATTTAGAACAATAAAAGAAATTTTCAATACTATTAAAATAAATTTAAGATTTAATGCAATATTAAAAATTCTCCCTAGTAAAAACAAATAACATTAACCTCTTCAGGGACTAATTTTATAAAACGGCAAAGAAGATATATTCAATTTTCTTTGCCTAATTACATTTATTCATTTTATATAGATAGCAATTCAGTGAGTCAAAAAACACTTGTTCTTTTAAATTTTCATATAAAAAAGAAAAAGACACACATTTACAACTATCAAAGCAGTCAGTGAAAGAAAGGGAAGAAGGGCGAGAAAAGGGAAGTTGATACTTAATTACACCACACCAAACAGTAAATTTTCTGTCCATGAGAACTTCATTTCATTCATTCACCTTTGTGTGATTGATCAACAAGACAGATATCTGACAGATTTGTAATAAAAAAATTTTCCAGGACACCAAGTTCTTTCACACATATATAAGTAATAATTAATTTAAACCAGCAATAATGGTCTCCCCTAGACTTTCTTGCATACTCCCTAACAAAGCTACACTATCTGATCAAAAGTATCTGGACAATTTTGGATTTTCAGATTTTTTTAGAATTTCTCCTGAAAGGCTAAACTGACTGCCCTTGAACTTCGACCATGTAAAGAATACACTTTAATTCACATTTTACAGTGAAGATTCGGTCCCGAGGGCAATTAGGGGACCGCCTACAAATTGATGAAAACAAAAATTATTTTGGCCCACCCCGCTTCAAAGAAAGATTATAACAAGATGAAACTTTCAGCAATTGTTATGTTTGATGTGCATAATATTTACATGAATTTTCATAAACGCAGAACAAATATTCGGGAAGATATAAAGGTTTTCTTAAAAACTCCCAAATTTTTCCACCTGTTTTTTGCTTATAACAAGTAGAGTTTCCTATTATATTACACGAAACTTACAGAAAAAATGACAATATATTAAAGAAGCATTGTGTAAAAGTTTGGAATTTTTTTTTTTTTTTTTTAATATTACAGGAAATCTGAGCATTTTTAGTAAATAATTTTTTACTGTGCATGCGTGAGACATAGCATAAATTTTCTTCATGTAAAAAACAAGGGGATTCATCAAAATCTCAAGTTCTAATCTTTCGGCAATTACAATACTTTCTCTTTGTATAGTTCACATATGAGAAAGTAAAATGTATGAGTAAAGAATACTTTGGATTATTATAATAATGCAATAGATTTCATCCAGTTAAAAGATATCCTTCCAAATGTGCAAAGGAAGAATGAGCTTTTATTGAGAATTTATAATTGAAATCCTATTCAAATCTATTGTGGCATGCATATTAACTAAAACTCAAAGATCAATAATTAAAATATATGTAGAATGTACCATAGGTTGACTAAACTGTAAAATGTAACATATTTTAAAAGTTGATCAGATCATTATTAAAAGTACATGCATTTTAATGGACTTGCATCAACAAAATTAAGATTCTTACTTTGAAGGTGAACAATTTTTTAGTGCTTCTCCTTTAATGGGGACCTGATTTTCCTCACTCATCATCTGAAAAACATCAATGGTAGCTTTAGCTACACTATCCAGCCAAGTACTGGTTTGAGGTGGATTTTGAGCTTCACACTGTTTATACATAAACTGTAATTCCAACCAAGAGACTCTGAGTGTCCATAAATCCAAATTCTGCAAAAACATACAATTTAATTATTCAAAACAAATAAACAACTTGAAGGAAATAAATAGTGATTAATTAAAAGTTCCAGAATGTATCTTTACTGTCAATATGCTTGTTATTAAAGCTTTCTGATCAGCTGGATCAAAAATATTTGGTGGAATATCAGTTTCATGTGGGCGGCAAATCATTCTCAGCAACTGTTGTGACTGTAATGAAATCAAGGATATAAAGAATTACACAAATATAGCAATTTTCATTTTAGTTTCATAACCAAAAGCATAAAAAATACATAGCAAATAATGGGCACGCAGGGAAGGTGGAAAAATCTCAGAATCATGCAATAATGACATTAAATAGTAAATTATTTAGAGCCATGTCTATCCTTTGCCAGAATAGAATAACAATTCACACACACACAAAAAAAAACCCACCAAGGAACATATCACATATTCAATGCATCAAATATTAATTTCCTAAATGCTTTGCTTCCCCAATTAATTAATATGTAAAAGCATACTTCAAGCTTTGTAGATAAAGAAAGTACTTTGTTTCATCTTCAAAATAAAATAGCACAATTCTGAGAAATAAAGTTTAATTTCTCAATATGATTTTCAGTAGCTACAAAACATCAGTAAACATAAAAAAAGGTTTTCTTTATCATCCTATGTTTGAAACTCGGTCATCCACTCGACAACATTAAGATAATTTTAATCCATACATGAATTGACCCAGGCATGGAAAGCAATTTATATTTGATATGTACACCAACCTGTTGATGAGTCAGCATTGAATCTAAAATCACTTCTTCTGAACACAGCACTTCTGGATATCGTAAACACCTTTCATGAATCCAATCCTGACAACGGATCTGTTTTAAAACATATTTTGCAAATTCATTTAGTCCAGGAACTTCTGGACCAGCGGAACTTCCTCCAGAATTTCCAGCCCCTTGATTCTGTGGCCGCCCTAAAGCAGGACTGAAAAAGAAAATATTATAAACACCATACATTGATATAAAAGATTAATTTGGATGAGAGTAAGCAGATTCTATTTTGTAGTGAAGTATCATTATGCTTGCACTTATACATGCTTTTATTTACAGATTAAGTTTTCGGGGGGGGGGGGGGCGGGGGGGCCATAAATTGTTTCAAATCAATCATTATTTTTGCACATTTTATATATAATCAAAATTTAAAATACATTCTAAATAAAAGGTCCTTCTCTTGACATGAAAGATTATTTTGACAGAAAAGGCAGTTAATGAAATTTATATGCATAAATAATGAAACAACAATTCACTTTCTTAATCCCACTTACTTCACAAAATGTAGCCCAAATTTCAGATAATTATTGTTAAAGTCTACTGCATTCTAATTCTAGTATATAACAAATCTACTGCATAACTAATATTAATGTAATAGTTCAATTATATCAAATGAGCTTCATTATTTAACAATGTTCCTAGAATATAAGAAAACTAAAGGATAAATTTTTATTCATTAAGCTTTTATCAAAATACACCCATGAAAAGAACTATGACTTAAAAAAATAGTTAAACAAAAATAATAAACCTTTCTTACTAGCAAATATAATAAAGCACAAACAGATGAGTTTTTATGCTTGCTGCTTTGAAAAGAATTTCAGTTTTTTCATATACAAAGTAAAAATCTGGTAAATGAAGCCCCACCTCCTCCAATTCTTGAAAGGTATTGAAAGCACAAAGACTGAAGAATTTTTTTAAAAATGCAATTATGCTTTTCAAAGATAAAGATACTATATAGACACCAATAAAAAAAATGGGACTTACTTACGATATTTAAAATATATAAGTATACAAGGTACTAAACACAAATTTGAAGTTAAATATTAGATATCAGAAATGCTAATATAAGCTCAAAATTTTCCATTAAATTTAAAACTAATGTTAAAAGGTAAGTATTACATTCATGATACAAATTGAAACTAAGCGAGTATTTAGCACTATAATTTTTTTTAAAAATCTTAAATAAATGTAAATACAAAAAGGGAGAAAAAAATTAAACTGGCAACTTACGGAAGGGCAAGATCAAATTCACTGTCCTCCATAGGAGCCAATAAATCGTTGATGTTCAAATCATTCTTGCTCTGACTCTCTTTAGATTTGCCATCACCTACAGTAACTGAATCACCTTCAAACAGTTAGAAAATGAAACATTGCGATATCTGAATTGAATTCATTCATTTTAGTTAGTAGTTTTGTTAGTAGCAGCAAAGAATTTATAGAAGTAAAATGTAGTTTATAAACAAATAAAGCTGTTATGTTAAGAAACTTTAAAAACTAATGTCTTGCAAGAGTTTAAATTACTTCAGATTATTTTCAAAATCGACTATTATTGCATGACTTAGAACAATGCAAGTATTAATGGTAAATTCTCAAAGCCATAACAAAACATAACTTAACATTAGTAAAGACCAAGAATGATATAAAAAAAATTGCATATACACAAACTGATTACAATACAAGCAGCATATATTCAACAGAATGCATATAATTTTTAAAGCATGAACATGAATACATACACACAAGGGAGGGTATAGGAGAATTAAAAATAAATTCATGCTTACTTCGTTAACAATATACTGGATAAGAATTTATTTTATGAACTAAAGCATTTTCATTACACAATCTTAAAAGCGAAATTACATTCAAGAAGGCTATTTTAATAGATACGACATCTTACCAACCCAGTACACTACTATAGTTATATATATTTAAACAAATCTATTTCAAAATCTGATATGTAATGCATGAATTTGGGGGGGGGGGACAAACTATGCAATTTTTTTAAAAAAAATCATACTATGGAATCAATAAATCAATAATTAAACTGAAAATCTACAAAATATAATTTTAAAAATTTCATGGTAGAAGATATATTTTTTTAAGAAGTTATATTACTTTAGAATATTAAAAATGTTAAAAGTATTTATGTTTATACAGCTTATATACTCGCCGTTGCTCAGGGTAGAAATATTTTCATGTCTAACTGTGTTTCTAGCCCGTTGGCCAACAGCTAAACTAACCTCTTCTTTTTGTCTCCATACTTTGAACCACTTCACACGAGTTCAACGGGTTGTCAGACCATCTTCCCACCCCCGTCATTGCTATTGAGAAAACAGAAACACTTCATGTCATGCTTTTTATGACCTCACATTCTATTCTTTTTGGTGTTTGTGTGGCAGACCGGAAGCACCATTCCTTCTTTTTCTCCATAGGCCCTCTTCCTTCGGTAGGAACAGGACTCGGTTAACCTTTAATGACTTTACATATTGACAGTAGCGTACAGAGGGAAAGTGGCACTCGGATCATACAATGATTTTTTCTCCTCTTCTCACCCCCCCCCCCCATCATAAGAGGCTTAACTTGCGTAAACGATGCCCTGGGCATGGTATTTTTTGGCTCCTCATTGTATTTGACTTTAAAAAGTGACACAAACATATTAACGTTTTAACAACATGGTCAGTGGCGCAGAGTGGGAAATGACCCCAGGAAATATGATTTTTTTTTACACCAGTCGTCATTTGGTTAGGGGCCGTTCAAATATTACGTAAGCATGTTTTTGGTATTTTTTGACACCCCCCCCTTGTCAGCAAAAATAAGCAAATCGCAAACCCCCCTCTTATAATTACGTAAGCATACTGCTAAAAAAATTAATAAAAATTGAATGAACTTTGGACTTAGAAAAGTTCATACGTGTCTTCCTTGTCTTACAAGGAGAGGGCACGACTTGGGAAATTCAATTCGGAATGAAACTTGGCATATTAGTAGCATATCATTAGAGTGTTCACCCATTAATCTAAAAAAGTGCAATGGCCAGGCAATTTGGAGCAAATGGGCCTCAAACTTTGAGCACAACTTATATACCAGTAATTCTTCACAAGCGGTCAGTGCTCAGATAGCTTCAATGTCAATGAGCTCGCCTACTATTCGCTATGTCCGCAGTTCTGTCCTGGGTGCGATTTTTTTAAAAATTTTTTCAAAATTATTCCAAATTAAATTAAAAATTTAAAAAAATATTTTAAATTAAAACTTTAATTATTTTTATGCAGAAAATAACTTTATTTATATGATACTTGAATTACAGATAAAATAATAATAAAAATGATATATAAACAGTAAAATAATTATAAATACATCTTTAATGGTGATAAATATTAACTATAATGACTCAAATCGTAGAACATTTTTGTTTAGGCATTATCCTTCATAAATTTTAGAAGTTTATTCTACATTAATTAATTAATTTTAATTTTGTACTAGTAACTGTATATTTCTATATTAAATTATGTACAAAAGCCAGAATAATAATTATCATAAAGACACTGGAAGCAAAAAATATTTTGACACCTTTCACTATTGATAAATGACTATTGTTCACAAGAGCAACGGTCCTTTAGATCTGTAGGAATACAAACTTCGTTCACATTAAAAATGATCTCTCTTTCATTAGAAAGATTGATAGTTTTAAAAAATTATTACAATTAAATGAAAAACTTTTATATATTTTTAATTAAAATATTAATTTTTATACATAAAATTACTGTTTATTCATATGATACTTGAATTATTGGCAAGTTTAATTTACAAGTACTAAAATAATGATAAATATAACTTTAAAGGTAATAAATCATAACTACAATTACCCACATCATGAAAGATATTTTTTAGACTTCATCACTCATAAATTTTATAAACTCATTCTACGATTCAATCTACGGATTTCATACTATAATGAGTAAAGACATTTACCCATTTGTCCCCTTTCTTTAAATTATTGAAATTACGGACCATCTGCCTACGCATTTAATAGATTAACAGTTGCTCTCGGCCATTTTCATTCCATCATTAAAATATTGGACCATCTGCATATGTATTCAATATATTAACATCTGCTCTCTACTGTTTCAAGATAAAATAAGAACGAAGAACTTGTGAATATAAAAAGCCAATAATTTAAAACTTAATGAATTTAGAATGATTATTTTAATTATAGTTAATATTTATCACCACTAAAGATATATTTAGAATTATTTTGCTGTTTATATATTATTTTTATTATTATTTCATCTGTAATTCAAGTATCATATAAATCAAGTTTTTTTCTGCATAAAAATAATTAATTTTTTAATTTAAAATATTTTTTTAATTTTTAATTTAATTTGGCATAATTTTGAGAAAAATTAAAAAACACAGCCAGGACCGAACTGAAGACCTAGCGAATAGTAGGCGAGAGCACTGACATCTAAGCTATCTGAGCACCGATTGCTTGTGAACAGTTAATGGTATATAAGTTGTGCTCAAAATTTGAGGCCCATTTGCTCCGAAATGGCTGGCCATTGTACTTTTTTAGATTAATGTGTGAACACCCTCATGGTATACTACTAATATGCCAAGTTTCATCCCGAATTGAATTTCCCAATTCGTGCCCTCTCCTTGTTAAATAATAAGTGTGCAAAATTTCTTTTAAAACAGTCTATTGATTTATTTAGGAGATGTGGAACATAGCCACATTAGGGTGGTTCACAAATACACGGAAAAAAAGTTTTTTTCACCTTCAGATCAGGACACCCTCATTTTTTTACATTTACCCATTCTAATATTCTCGCAAAATTTCTAGCTCTAATTCAAACTATAAGATGGTGCTCATTGATCAAATAGTTGCGAGACATAAGTACATTGCGATTGTTTTCGGTAATTGTAGTTAAGTGTTTAAAAGTTTAAATTAAGCTAAATTGCAGTTTTTATTTACAAGTTTACAATATTAATAAAGTTTTGTAAAATAATTAACATTTTGAGATTTTACACTTTTGTGTTTTAAAGACTATTAACAATAGATTGCTTTGTTGTCTCCGAAGGAACGGCCTTTCGATTTGCTTCAACAACTTGCAAAGGAATTGTTTATCATTCTCATCATTTGTTAACAGTTTGTTAAAGTCTTGAATTAGCTGAACTGCTATCTCAGCTATATCATTAACTACTCTTAGTTCTTTTACCTTTTTTCTGCCTATTCTATAGCTGCTATTTTCCTCCCATTCTTCTGGTGATAATCTTAGAAAAGAGTCATTAATATTAAAACGAGAAAAAAGCTGAATAGTTCTTCAGTTGCAAAATCTCCAAGACTAGCATCATCTTTTAATATGTTTAATTTCCCTGGTCCTCTTACATTTCGTTAACCTTTTGTGTTATTAATTCCTTCACGAATTTGACCATTGTCTTTTGTTGAAACTCTGTCTGAAAATAGTGCTAAACCTACTAATTCATCAGAAAGGTACCACAAGTGATTTTTGAAAACTTTTCGTGTCGCTATTGCAATTTTGGAATCAATTACTTAGTATTTTTTTAAGTCTTTCCATAATTAGATAATTTCCAGGAGCTTTTGCAGTAAGTGGAGCTTCAATCCATGCTTTACTGTACAACAAAGCAACAAACTGTACAAATCGTCGAAGCTACATCTGTTCTTTTTTAGTTGTATGGAAAACATCTTGCTGTTCTCCAAACAGGAAGATTTTAAAAGCATACAGAAGTTTAGTTATCCTCTGAGCCTGATAAATTGCACATGGTGTTTCTCCAATGGATTTTCTCAGGTGGATTACCCAAAACAGCTAATGTCAACTCGGTTACCTGTTTATAATTATTTCTAACAATTAAACCTTTATCTACAGATATTAGAGAATCTATAGTTGAAGATTTAAATTCTTCAACAGTTTCTTCGAGTTCAAATCCGTGAAAGTTTATTTGTTCAATTCCTTGCCAAACATTTCTTAATCTGTTAGAATTTCCGGTGAACACGATGGTTCAAAACACACCGTATATACCTTTGCCAAGATTAGTTCCACGATATGGTGACAGCAGGCTAGCCACAATAGTTCATGGCCAACGTGTCTTTCTAAATTAATGTATGCCCCTTGTAAACGACCAGCATTTACACTCGTATCAAAACTTAAAGCTTGAATTTTTTCCTCCACACTCCACTGTTTTAATAGTGTGAATACAGATTTTGCTATATTTTGTCCTGTTCCTCCACCACTCAACTTTGGTACACCAAGAATTTTTTCAGTGCCATTTCCCGACACATATGCCGGCAGTTGCTCAACTTTTCCTAATCCAAAAGATTCAGGCAGCAGTTTGCCATCCCAATGAAAGACTAAAGGATAATCAGGCTTAAATTCTGTCATTGCAGATTCAATATATTCTTTTCTAGCTTTTTTTCTTTATCTTTGAATGGTACTTCTTGAAAGAGGAAGAGTACAAGGATCATGTCCCAAAGCTGCTACAACTGGAACAATTAAACGAAGTGCTTCACGATCCGATATTCTACTAGCAGTACACGCACAGGATTGCCCGTGGAATCAAGACTTCAACAAAATAAAAAAAGCCCACATACAATTACATAAATGAAAGTTTTAAAAACAAAATCAAAACAGAAATATATATATATATTATTGAGTTTGTCCGTTTCTTTTTACTCTCGACCGAGTACCATTAATCCAAAACAATGCTAAAAAATTACAATGTTATATTTATTACATCGCAAGCAAAGTATGAAAGGCAAAGAAATAAGTTAAGACACGCTTAAAAATAATAATCGAAGTCATCAAGTAAATAAATCATCTCCTCGCAGAACGCGGAAGTAATGATGTCACTTGCCGCAAGGAAGATCACGCAACCAGCCACTGAAATTGCAAAAATGCAGTCAGGGATTCTCTGTAGTATGTCTTGTTGGGAAAGGTCGCTAACAAAAACACTGTTTGAACTGTTCAGAGAAAAATTAATAATAATAATAATAAAAAAAAAATAAAATAAAAAAAAAAAACCGGGAAAAGGTATTTTAACGGTTCTTGTTTCAATTCCGACAGAAACGTTCCAGTTATAAGTTGAAAAAAATTGAAAATGATAGTATTATTAGAAAGGTAGATGTGAGAATTTCCAAGAAATCCGAACCAAAAATGACTATTTTTGAAATTTTTTTCAAAATTCAGTAAATTACGTTAGACGTACAAAACAAACTTCATTAGAACGGAAATTATTTGTTCTTTCCAATGGTGTATCTATTTTTTCGTACACTTATCCGAAACCATGCTATTGAGAAATTAGTGCGAAAAATCACCCAAAAACAACACAAAACATTAAATAAAAAAATTTCTATATTAAATTTCAAAATTTTGGCTTTGAGTCACCAATACGACTACCTGTGTGCCAAATTTCATGGCAGTAAGTGCGATAGATTCGTCTGGACATTGTGCGCACACATGCACACAAACATTGCCGTTTATAAATATAGATTACGATCTAAAGCACAAGTAACATGAGGAGTGAATAGTTGTGCTGTAGACAGTGTAGAGTCTGATTTTTCCCTTTTGTCATTACTTTTTTAACCATGTCTCTTCTTTTTATTATCTAAGAAATCTTCATCACTACTGGGTTCAGAAACAGAGTCTTCCGAATCTGTCATTGAATAAACAGTTGAGGCTGAAACAGCTGGTACTTCGGCAATGACTTTTCTCTTTCGTTCATCCTCCTTTCTCTACCTATCAAGAATTCTTTCCTGCTTTTCTCAGTTCTTTGTCTTCAGTAAGTACATTTTACGGCTACCTTGTTGATCCATTAGGACTACACTACAAAGTAGTATCGAACATATGGATTTGGGATATGGTGTTGCAATGCCAAACACACACAAAATGATGGCATGCATAAAAGGTGTTGCCAGATATGATAAATAAAAACTGTTGCCAAATACATCAATATTTTTTTGTATTAAAATTTTCTTTCCTAGTCTAAAACTATAAAATTGTTAAAAAGTGCAAAAATGAAAGGCCATTGAGCACCCTCTTTCATTAGGAGTTGAGATCAAAAATTTTGGGGGAGTGATACTGTCGATAAATGTAAAAAAAGTATGGGGTGTTTTGGTGTTTAGCGAAAAAAAAATTTTTTGAACCACCCTAACCCACATGCATAGCCACAATGACTTTTATTTATATTAAGAATAGCTGTTACCCGCGACTTTGTGTGCGAAGAATTTGAATTATTAATTTTTTTTAATTCATGAATGTAAATGTTTCATTACATGTTGAAAGTGGAAATTAAAAGTTTTGACAGTTGATAATATATAATTGGACGACTAACAAGAGTGTCTGCTGTTATAGTTAGGTAATTTGTTTATCTACACTTTTGTATACTACTTTTTTTGTTTCATGTTTTCTGCAAAGATGTAGAAATTTTGTGGGCTGAACACACATGAATATGCCATATATAGTTACCCGTGGGAGAAATACGGTTTTTCCAAATGTACGCCTGCTCCTTTGAGTATCTGGTACTGAGCCTGGCAAATGCTAATTTTAAAGTCATAACAATAGCTTGCATGACATTTGGACCTAGGTGTGTAATTTGTAGCCATGTGCCAATGCGCAGTCTTGGTACATCGAGGTTAAGTATCAATAGTATTGGCACATCGACTTTTAATACCAGCTTGTCGGAAGGTACCCCTGACAATTCTAAGGAGTTGAAGAACTCTACAGGATATGATGTTACTTATTATTGCCCATTAGCGTATCTGCAAATAGATATTCTGAATTACCTCCCTCCATTTGTGACTATAATTTTTTTTTTCATTTTTCTGACCTAAACTTTCATTAGTCAGTGCCAAAATTACTATTTCAACAATCATTCTCTATTCCTCATATATTCTCCGTTATTGTAAATTACATCATTGTACTCAATGGTATCATCATGCCCTTATAATCTGTGGAATATATCATTCACCATGCTATGTCATCTGCTTCTACCATTCAAAAGAATGCAAAAAATATATCTTCGTATACTTTCCTTTAGTTAAAATTAACATTAGTTTCTAAATTTTAATCTAAAAACTCTTGCAACTATATCATAACTATCAATAGATTTCTGTTCTAGCGTCAATTTATCGATAATTTCTTGAATAAAAGCTGATAACGAAAAGATACAAATATAAATAACAAAAATTAAATAGACTGCCAACTCAGAAAATGAAAATCAAGCATCAAGTTGAGTAATTTCAGTTATTATTCCACAAACTAATTATTTATTTATTTTCTCAGTAATTTCGCATAAGCGTGGTTTTCTTTATGATTATGTGATGTTTTGATATTAAAAATAAGTTATTCCACATGCTTACACTTTTTTAAGTATCACGCAACAGTTGATTCAAAAATAAAGTAGTAATCTTCATCGCGAATCACTGAGTCAATGGGTCTTTATTTGTTAATTATTTAATTGTTGCCTGTAGTCAAAAATATTAAATTTATGATAAAATCATATATTCTATGTCCGTTCCTGGGTTTCAAGCTACTACTCTGCCAATTTTCATCCAAATCGGTTTGTTAGTTTGGTCGTGAAAGAGTAATAAACAGACAAACACACTTTCGCATTTATTATATTATAAGGATTTATTATTTCTTAGGAAATGTAAGTAAAGATGATAGATTATTTTAAATCTAGTTATACAAGCTTTATAATTCTTTTAGAACCAGTGAAAACATTGCAAAATGATATTTGAAAAAAAATAAAACAGAAACATCAGAAAATAATGGTAAAGTAATTACACTGTTGTCTAGTAACGGAGTATCATTAAATTTGCTTTATTTCAAAATCGTCTGTGTCAACTTTTTATTAAATTTTGAAAAATTAATAAAAAATGAAGGAAAAATGTCACAGATATAAAATTGGTATCATTGAAAAGGTAAAATTTTGAACTTCAAGATGGTATAATAATAATTTTCAGGGGATAATTTGTTCCAAACTTACAGCAGAAAAACGGTTTCTGTTAATTTTTAATTAACTGACTGTTTAATTATCTTTTGCGCTTTGAAAAGTTGACAGTAATCTTCCCCTTGTCTTAATTAATAAGTGTGCAAAGTTTGGTTAAAATCAGTGTCGTGGTTTAGGAGGAGATGTGGAACATACATACTCACAATGACTTTTATTTATATTAAGATATAGAGAACTTATGCATTTTCCCCAATTTTACTTTAAATTACAATATAATCCAAACGCAACCTATTTAAATCCATCAAAATGAAAGCCACCAAAATTAAAATTATTGAATGTTTACTGACAAATGTATCATAATAATAAAAAAAAGGATTGGAAGGAAAGTTATCTCAATTTTATATCTTGAATATAAACTCCTGAAATATGCTGGAAGTATTTTAGTATACATATATTAATTTCAGGAATAGAGCTCTGCCTTTCGTTAAAAGATTTTTTAAAAATCAACACACAACTGATGACAAAGAGATGCTGAGAAACAAAAGTATTGATAGACTGAAAACTTATGACAAATACTATATAAACATGGAAAATCCAAATTTTGAATGAAATAAAGGAACACTAAACTTACCTAAGACCATGATCGCCTTGAGAACTGCTAAAATGGCTTCAACCTGCATTCCAGAATGTGTTGCAGAAAGCAGATGGCGGTCGCAGGGATATTTTATGTGATACATACGCTTCCTTTGGTTACCTGAACCTGCAGATATGTTGCTGGAATGTATGATACCAGGAGGGGAATAAGCTTTCTTGAAGAGACGTCGGAGTAAGTGACATGTAAGACGGGCCCCAGGACCAGACTCAGGATGGCCGCCACCAGCTGGGAAAAAGAGAAAAGAAAATTTAAAATAAATGTCTGTAATATTTTATTTTTAATCTAAACACAGTAATCTTTCATTTCTGATTCATCCACATTGTGTTTTGAAATGATTTCTTGTAAAAGACAGATTTACCATGCAATCTGAACTCAGTGGTATAGGTAAACGGGGGCGGGGGGTGCCCTGTGTGGTATATCAAAAGGGGTGGCAAAATCAGACAGGCAGGAAAATAATTTAATAAGTAAGAAGAGCAGAAGCACTAGGTAAATCATTGTATACATAAAAGAATAACTAAATCAAGTTTTTTTCCCACCTTTTGTCGGTAAATTGCCGATGTGTGAAAGAAAGATTGGTGGTGGACACATGATTTCGCAAACTATCTGGATAATTTTTTTTTTTCTGGAACATTTTATTTTTATTTTGAGGTTTGATTGTCCTATGCAACTTGTAAAGGAAAGGTGGCATGTTGCAAGCTCACCCTGTGTAGTAAGAGCTGCAGCCAGGGTTCCCACTCTTATTGAAGAAAAAAATTCAAGGACTTTTCAAGGACCTTTTTTAAAAAATTCAAGGACCATAAAATTACATATTTTAGAACACAAGAATGCAAAGGACAAATTTAAATCAAATATTTTCAACTTTAACGTTCAAATGTGTCATCACTTTCTTGACTTTTAGATGCTTAAGTGAAGGCACATGTTTTGCACACCTTGCAGTTAGTAAACCAAAATCTACAGTGCAAAGTGAGTTTCGAGATCACAATTCAAGCACCCTTACTATTAGCTATAGTGTACTACTACTAGATGCTAATTTTACATAAAGTACTACTAAGCATTACTCTTTAGCTCACTTCACAAACACATTAGCTGAAACAAAATTCATTAAAAAATTGTTAGCCCCACAAGAACCTATATTCTTACTTTTGACCATTGCTTGGGAATTAAGGGGAAACAAGCAAGAGACAGGTACAAATCAACACACTTTTATTTACATTTAAATAAATAAACTTCAAAATACTTTAAATTTACATTTTCAGTTGCTCTATTAAAGCCTCAGTTTTTTCATTGATCATTTTGACTTCATTAGCCCTTTCTATGGCTGTTTTCTTAAAACTATTGGATTCTGCAATAGATTGAAAATATCTACTTTTCTCAGTTAGTTTGTCTGCAGACTTCTACAATGCAGAAACCAATGCAATGCAGTTTAGTGTGATGTATGACTCACAATTATGATGACCCTTTAAAATTTTTGCCATACATTTATTTATCTACTAACTGAATAGACAATTTGTGTGAACGGAGTACAAAAATTCACCCGACTATTTGCCATAATGAAGAGTAAAACAACAGTATAATCTGTCACGCCTTGCTCTTTTATGTTCAATTTTAGAAATCAAACCAATTATATTAATCCTCTAAGAATGTTGAAAAAGAAAAAAAAGTTTTATTAATAAGAATTAATATAAGTAAAAATGGATTACTATAGGCACCCGGATAGGATTTTTTCAAAACAGGAACAAAAACTTTTTGAAAATAACAAACTCAAGAAATCTGTAGCATAAAATTAATTTTTAAACTTATTAGTTATTTTAATTAAATTATTAGTCATTACTTCCTATCCTCTTTATTTCACACTTCCGTAATTTTTCTGTTTGGAAAACATGTTGCAGAATTTTAAAAAGGGAAGGCCTCCCTTTTCCTGTGTGTCTCATAATAGTAGCCCTCATAGAAACAACTCAAAATGACAGAAAAAGACTAAAGTTTGATGAAAATGTGCAAGAGTCGCTCGAAAAGGTTTGCATGTCGATCTTCGGCAATATGGAACCGACCCCTTCCATTTTAGAATCCATTTCTTCAAAGGAGCCTCTATGACATCAACGAAGACAGAAAAACCATTGGTCCTTAAAAAAAGATACAAATCTTCTGCTTTATAACAAGAGCTTTGCGTTCCCTGCGTTGCTGATTAAAAATATAAACTTTAAAAAATCTTAAGCAAAGTAAAATCTTAATAAAAATATCGATTAAAAAAAAACATTAAAAGACAAAAAAAATATGAAAAAGGCAAGATAATGATTTTTTCCAATGTTTATATATTAAAACACGGAAGGATAATATTTCTTCAATATAGAAAAAAAAATTAAACTTTTGATTCCAACCAACTTTTTTCAATACGGCTCAAAGAGAAACAAAACATCAAAAGACAAAAAAAGAGAAAATATATAAGAAATAATAAATTAAAATACTGGAAGCATAGCTTTTCTTCTCACCTGTGTAAAAATAATAATGGGAAAAAAGAAAATTTGCAAAAATGGGCAAAAAACGCTGGAATTTACTGCTTAAAATTAAATAAATAAAAATCTAATTCAATTTTTTTTAAAAATATGTACGGCCTGAGCTCCCTCTTGCACTAATCCATCACTTTACCAAATTTAATTGTAAGTCAAACCGTTTGGGAGGGCATAAAGAACAAAAACCGAACATGCATGCATACATACGAAAAAAAACCCTCTTTTCTATAATAGATAATTTCTGTCCAATACTTTGAAGATCCAATAATTTATAAAAATGATCTGTATTCATACCAGAAACAAAGAATACACAAAATTTTTAAAAAAATATGCTGACATAAAAATATTAATAATAACCTCAGGTATTGCAATGATTCACCAAAAAGATCTCCTTGAAATGGAAAAATGAATTAATTCTGGTTATAAATCCTATATGATATTAAATCATCAAAGAAGCATACAGTATCAGTGTGGATGCTAATTTGTATTTTTTTTTTTTTTTTTGTATACACAGATGAAGGAAAATTTACGATCTTCACAAATTGTCTGAATCTCTGGCACAAAGCCAAATTCCTGTGCGTCTTCCACATTTGAGTACAATTAATATCTATCAACTGAGTAATGTATAGCAATGGATTTCGAAACCCTCCGCGCTGGGCGGAGTTATTTTCATCAAAATAGGGGGAAAGTGAAGAATGGAAGGATGATGTTTACATTTTACTGAGCGTGAACTAACAAAGAACTCCGGAAATGCGCTCATATGACTCATTGCCTGACACCCCTTTCCAGTGTGAAATTGTCCAAAAGTGGTAGTCTCGGAATCCGTTGCTGAACTATCTAATTTAAGCAATAAAGGGAACGCGATCCTGTTCATATACGAAATTTTGGTTCCACGGAAATTTAAATGTAAACATCCCGCTCCCTGGCGCGTGCGCAGAAACGCGGATGGCAGGCACCGTTTCTGATTGTCAGTAAATGACCAATTTTCATTGGTAGTCATCGATGTTTTATTCTACTTACGATAAAAGACCAGCAAATATTACATCGTCTGATAAGAATTATCAAAATTTTAAAAAAATCCAGTTTTAGAATGAACTCCCCTGCTTTTTCTGGATCTCAAGTAATCCCCGGGTCATAGAGAAACCTTACCCTTTTTTGTCAGCCCTCATCTCTCCCCAAACTTCAAAGAGAGGAAAGATTGGTGATTGACAGCGTTACCATAGCAACACCCTTTTTTGCCACTCCTCCCTCTTCTTTCAAACTATAGAAAAGAATAGTGACTGAAAGCGTTCCCATAGCAACACTCTTTTTCCAGTGGTGGAATTCTCAAGACAGAGTACATTTCGAATTTTTTACGGACTTTTCAAGGACCCAACAAAACAATCAAGTACCTTTCCGGACTTTTCAAGGACCCAACGAAAAATCAAGTACTTTTCCGGGGCCCTGAGTACGGCAAATAAAATTCAAGGAGTTTTCAAGGACTGTGGGAACCCTGTGCAGCTAAGCCACTGTCTGAACTGGAGTTATTTCCTTGTAAAACAAATTTCTTTTCATTTGAAAATTCTTTAATTATTGTGGCTGCAGGTATATTTCTAAAAAATAAACATCAAGAGGAAAATCATAAATATAAAAAAAATTAAAAAAGCTTGAGTATTGCTTTTAGCTCTTCTCTTTACATTCACCATATGCACAAATTCAAAAGAATATACATCCCATAAAACTTTTATTAGCATACCGCTGGCAACAACCAATTTAAGCTTCCATTATGAGAAGGTGATCTCTCCGATTGCTAGGGAATATTTTGCGTTTGTCCTTAAAATCAGTTGATTGTTTTGACCCCTTCTGGCTATCTTAATAAACCTTTAAGATGTCAAGATTAATCAAGTATCATCATCCCAAGCATAATTGTGATCTGTCAGATCACCACTCATAAAGTCAAAATTTTTCTGAATTTATTAATTTTTTTTTTTGACTTGGTAGTAAATTTTTTCTAGAAATTATGACTAATTGTCTAAAATTGGTTCTACTTTTACTAGTACTTTTTTAAATTTTACAATGGTGTGAAAGTGAGTTGTCATACTTGAAATGTGTGGGTGTCTTCAATGAATGAAAGATAAACAGAAGGCCATTAAGATCCCATTGATGATTCATTCATTCAACCCATTGTATGAAGGATTGTTATTGCTTCTAACAGGGTTCCCACTCTTATTGAAGAAAAAATTCAAGGACTTTTTAAGAAAATTCAAGGACCTTTTACGGAAAATTCCAAGGACCTTTCACGGAAAATTCAAGGGCCGTAAAATTATATATTGTAGAAATTGTACATAACTGAATTTTTCACTTGAAAAATTGTAAAACGTGTCAATACACTTGATATTTCAGGAATCAAACTACAAATTAAAATAATATAAAAAATAATAATAAAAATAAGTTATAAAAAAATTTCGAAAAAACGACCAGGAATTTTTTTTATATTTGATGTCAATAGGACAAGAGACAGTGTAGAAGCAATAATGAATAACAATAGAATCTTCCCTCAAGATTGCCAGCCCTCATTGCGGTTTTTGAGGGGGGGGGGCAGGGTGCTCAGAGAACTATTTTACTCTGCAGAGGGTGATAAGCGGAGAGGAGAAACACAAGTGCATTCCCAGAGTATTTTCGGTGACCTTCATATTTCACGTTGAAGAGAAAATGGGGGCGGAGATTATCGGCGGTCGCTTAAAAATTCAAGGACTTTCAAGGATCTCATCCTTTTTTCAATGACTTTCAAGGACCTAATTTCATCAAAAATTTTTCAAGGACCGTGGGAACCCTGTCTAAAGGTGTAGCAGTAAAGAAGCAGTTTGAAGAACAGGTGTTTTGAGTGATATCTGTCCATATAACAATAGTCAGACTTAGTTTTAAAAAATCACGACGAAAATACAAAAAAAAATCGTTATTTTGTAAAATTCCTATTCCGGAATTATTTTTTGTCTGACGGAAGGAATAAGATAACCCAGCATTGATCGAAATCCATATTTTTTCATATCCCCGTCTCCAGTTTATAAACGCACGAAGCAAGATGCACTGCATACATGAAATCTCCAAGTTAAATCTCACGGAAAAAAAACGTTTTTATTAAAAACCCTATTTGAACGATTTTGATTTCTGTTTCTTTGTATCAATTATCAAAATCAGCACTCATCACCATCCATATTACATTGTTGAGGGATCCATATTGTATTGTTGATATTTTCAACAATGCAAGAGAATCATGCAATTAAATATTTTTTTAAACAATTAAAACGATTTGAATTGCGTTACAAAAATGAAAAGTATTGTTGCAAGGTGAGAAGATAGCCGGACATAGATACATATGTTTATCTTCGAATTTTAATAGGATTGATATTTTTACAATCTATATATTTACGGTAAAAATTCGGCTACAGATCATACTTTTTTAAAATTTTTATCATCAATGTTAAAATAAAATCTTCATAATAAATTATAATGTTATGCAAGATATAAAAGTATTCGTAAAAATTATATTTAATGCACTTTTCAAAATGACAAAAACAAAAATTTGGCAGAAAAAATCTAAAAAAAAAAGGTACCCCCCATTTTTCCCGTCACACTCAACTATCCGGACTTTTCAGGTATCCAGAAATCAGCGTTTCCCGAGCATGCCGGTTAGTTAAGATTTTACTGTAGTATTTTATTACTTAGTACAGAAACAATAATTAAATTTTAAAATTAAACATAAAAATGAGAAAAATCATACTTTTATTGCATAATTTGATTACTAATTATAATTATACATTTCTTATTTTAAACGATTTATGTGCATAAAGATAGGCATTTAATTAAAAAATCTTTAAAATAATAGGAAATGCAAAGTATTATTGAGTGAGGCAGAGAATGTGCGAATTTTAGAAAGGGAAAAACGAAGCATAACTGAAGCTTTGTGTCAAATAAATGACATTTTATCATTATAATGGTTATGAATTAATCAGGACTGTGATTAAACATATAAATGGTGCTTTACTGTAAACGTAATTTAAAAAATTGGAATTTTTGACTTACTTGGACAAGCAGCAATGATGGAAGGTAATGCAACCATTACCACAAAATCTTGTAGTAAAAAGCAGCGTCGGGCAACCAAAATGGAAGTTAGTACAGCTAAGTTGTCATGAATAGAAACATCAGAAACCTGAAAAAGAACATATTTTAAAAACGCAAGAACAGACAAAAAATAGTTCAGAACTGTCATTTTGAAATAAAAATGATTATTTCCAATGCTGTATATTTGTCCCGTTTGATGAAAAAGTAATAGATATTTCCAATTTTACAAAGTTTAATTACTCTTCCTCATTTTGTGCAAAAAATAAAAAATAAAGGAAATAAAAACTGTCAAAAGTTTGTAATCAAGACGTAGTATTAAACCATAAAAATAATTCCAGATTAATCTACATAAAAGCTAAATTATTTAAGAGTTATAAATTTAATCCATTAAATGAAAATACAATGATTCATGGTTTATAGTATAAGGCAACTTATACCTTGTTACATATCATTAACTACAACTTGAACCATCATAAGAGTGCAAAATGTGTGATATTGCTAATTAAAAACCAAAGTTTTCAATTCATCATTTTTAATTAGAAATATAATCTATTAATATTTATTATTTTAATTGCATAGATCATCTTTCTGAAAATGATTATGAACGTCGTTATGTAAAATTATCAATAACCATTATTAAACAATTCAAAAGAGGAAAGAGCAATTAACGAATATAATAACAGAAATAAAAAAAAAGGAATAGGAACTCTTACTGAAAACAAATTATTTCTATTTTGGTTACAAAATGAAGTCAAGAATTTATTGTTTCATTAAAATTTTCTTTTAAATAAAATAATAATTTTTGTTTAAATTTAGAAAAATATTTTATTCTAAAAAGTAAATTAAAATTGAAATATGATGTTGGAAAAAAATAGTCACCAACTGGCATTATAATGGTGTTGCATACAAAAATTATGTTAAATGCAGTCAGCACACATAAATTTTCATAACATAAATTTTCTGCTGCAGGAGCTGACACTGAAGTACTTGTTTTAATACTCCAGAACAATAGAGATGTTGTTTTCTTCCTTCTTAACCACAGATTTTTAACTCCTTTATTTCATTAGTTTTAGAAAGAAAATTTGAAAAATCTAATAAATAATCTTAATATACACAAAAACTAAATAACATTTATGATCTTCCAGGGGAAAAAAAGTTGTTACTAGAAAAGTTTATGGAGAAAAATATTGAATAGCTTTAAATACCTCAGATCAACAACAAGTGCATAAGAATTTCATGGAAATTGAAAAACTTACATTAACTTGAGTAAGTAAATCCAAGAATCCACAACTGTGACTTGATGAACAGCATAATGCCTTCAATACTCCCAACCACTCATTACTAAGATGATAGCATTTAGCAGTTACCTCAGCACAAAATATTGCTATTTCATTTAACCTGTAAAGAATAATTAAAAGAACATAAGTGAAATAGATTAATTATAAGAACAAAAAAAAATAATTGTATAACTTATAAACATGATCACATAAAGCAAAGTACAAATAAAAATAGAAAGAATGAAATACCTTTTCAACAAATACTCACTTTAAACAGTAGTTAACCATTTACAAAATTGCTAATAAATAAAATGAATGAAATGCAAATGTCACAACTGACAAGATATTTTTTTTTATTATTATAAAGAATGTTTCTTTATTGCTCTTTAAACCTGTAAGGACCGCTGAAAGCGTAATACTATGAGAAGTCGGCACGCCCGCATGACAGTCGTCCTCAAAGGGTTAATTAATTAACTAGCTGACTGAGCAAAAATAAGTTGAAAAAAGCAGCATGAATTCTAACTCTTCAGAGCCACAAAAAACATCTAATCCAAATAAGCTAAAAAATGTTCTTCAAGAACTGCAAAATATATTGTGTATTATTTACAAATATGTAGTAATACACCAATCACTCAAGAGAATATGATGGAAAAACTGAAATACAGTAGATTCCGCTTAATGTGATCACTTCAGGACTTAAGAATTTTGATAACATTAACCGATTGATAACAATAACCGAATTGGATAAAATCAACTATATTTTTAACACATCAAGGGAAAAGAAACAAAATGGAAAAGAAAAACACTTACCTCAGGGCTATCTATAATTTATTTCAAAAAACAACAATTAAAAAAATTCATTAATTGTTGCTTGACGGCAGTTATTCCTTAACATTTCATTTATATTGTTTGTACTCATCTTGTGTTTTAAAATTTGTTAAACAATGCTGCACGAACATGTTTCAAAATATCAAGGGCTTGCCTCATTTCGGCATTCGTTGGAGGGTTTTCTTCAACACATTCGTTCGCGTCGGAATCATCAACTTTTATTGCTTGGTCTTGCTCACAAACAGCTTGGCAAATTTCCACGTCTGTTAGTGTGGTGGCAGCTACTGAAATGTCGTCAATGAAAATTCATTTTTCACACTCTTCCTTTTCCTTTTGCATACCTTCAGGATGTTCAATGACAATTACCAACAATCATGTCCCTGCCCACAAAATGGGTGACCTTCAAAGAGAGGTTATGAAAAATAAACACCGAAATTCTTGGGATGTGTAGGAGAAAGTGGCCCTCAGATATTTCCTTACAAGTTGATCGAGAAATTCTACGAACGTCAATCGTTAATGCTGGTTGAAAATGAGGGACTGGTCAATTCTATACTTCAAAACTGATAACATTAAACGATGTAGTGATCACAATAAACTAATAATTTTGTGTACATTTGAATATGTTGGTTCGGGACCAGAGGTTTTTGATAATATAAAGCGAATGATAACATTAACGTTGATCACATTAAGCGGAGTCTACTGTAATTAAATAATTACAAAATGAGAAACTAAACCAATGAATTAAATAAAAATCTAAGACCATTATCTAAATGGGTGGTGGAAAATATTAAAAAGTACATGCAGAAAGAAGTTCATATTTTAAAATAAAGTTAAAACAAAACATATATAAATAACTGAATGGGTGAAAATTCAACAACTCTATACCAAGTATTTCAAATTTACTTAAAATTATTTGTTGCTGTTTTCATTGTACAAAAGAAAATTGCTAGAAACTATTACAAAAGAGTTTGTTTTAGAGTGGATTGTAATTTTGAATATGTGGAGAAAACTAAATGAAGAGTCATTCTAACTCTAAAAAATGGATTTATTCCAATGTCACTGAGCTACTAATCATAACATCTCTTGCTGATTTAACTAAGATTTCTGTGTCAGTTACAAAGTATTACAACCCTGATTAGGAACTTGCTTAATTAACAGAAGTATCATCTTCACGACTTTCTTAACACAATATGGCATATTTTGTGCTAAGCTTTGTACTATAGTGAAGAGAATCAGGTATGCATTTCAGACCTCTCCATTCTACACAAAATTTGATGCAGATTTACAATTTCGATCCCAAGACAACATACCAAATTTCATTCATCCAGTTTGTTGCAATTTGAGTTATTGCGCTTATATGGCCATAAATAGACAGTCTGTAAATTCTTTGATGGATAAGGTCTAAAATTCAATACGTATTTATCATGGTGTTAAATTTATATTCCACATTTCACCCTTTTTAGCTCATTGCATTTTTGAGTTACAATAAATGTCACATCCATACAGACATACACTTTCAGTTGAAGGTTTCATCCAAAATTTGATAGAAATCCACAATTCTACAACCACGCACAAATTTTGCCCTTCTAGGTCATTGTGTTTTTGAGTTATGTCATTCACAGACTGATATGTTGTGAATGTGGAGATTAATTAAAACCTTGAGGTTGAATTTTTTGATAATTAAAATACTCTATCTTTCTATATGAGAATATCAAAAGTGCATTTAAGATTATATGTAACATATTCAGAGCAGGCTTTATGAATTAATGAAACTGACTTTATTGTTTGCAAGAATTTCAACAGGAATTTAAATATTTATTAACTCTAGATAATAAAACAATCTGATAGGTATTAAATATAAATTTTTAAGCAATTTTATATGCAGATGCAGATTTTGTAAATGCAATAAATCACTTATATCATTCTAAAGTTTCAGAATTTAATCAATAAAATTATATTTTTATCAAATAGTTCACTTACAAAGAAATCAATAACAAATATAAATTATTAATTACAAATACTGCATGCAACAGTACTTTTAAGAATTTTCCTTACCGGTCTGGGTCTCTACAAATTGTAACACAATGTATAGCATTGCAAACAAAACTATATCGCAGCTGTTGTTGATCGTTAAGTTGTTTTATCAGAGCATTGTCTGGCTTTAACCTAAAATAAAATTAAATGAAAGATATTTTTATATGCATTACTAAATAAATACACTGATGGACATAATTATAAACTCAAATACTGATGAATAATTATAAAAATACATCTAAATTTAGTATGAATCATAAAAATAAAATTAAAAAATTAATGTAAATAAGAAAATATGCAGCTTTAAAATTTTAGCATTATGTGAAATCTGGACAAAATTATAAAATAACAAATTTTCAACTTGCACAATAAATGTAAGGTATTCATTCTGATTGGTTAGCTATGCCTTCAAAAGTGAAAAAATGAATTGGCGAAAAAATATTAATGAAATCGGTGCAGCTTTTGGTGGGGAGGCAAAGGCTTTTTCCCCATAGAAATACTCAGTGAAATAGCATTTTTGCGATTTCTCTCAAAAAAAGAGGTTGGGGAGACGACAATTTATTACGTATCTAGAGGTCACTATCTTTCATATGAATTAAAAATTCTCTAAATTGGTCTGGTGGTTGAGGCTGGAGGGACTCTACCAAGATTTTTCCCCATAGAGAGATTTTACCCAATGATACAAACTTGTTAAACTCAGCTTATAAGTCTTCTGAACTCAAGGCTTTTACTAGGGCCAAAGGGAAGAAATTCACAATCTTATTAAAAAATTATTGTGAAAAAACGTTCCAACTGCTCTTGAATATGAAATTATTGTTGTTAATGGTGCAATTTCGATGATAGTGTAATTTAAAAATAATTAAAATCTCTTAATATTTTAATGAAAATCATAAAAAATATTGATCACTAATATCAGACATGAAACCTTAAGTCATCTGAGTAATTTTTTAAAAACTCTAATTGCATCACATTGCATTTTCAAATGCTCCCTAATTTGCCATTCTTTACAGAAAACATATTTAAGAATAAGAATTGCAAACCTATGTACAGAAATTCTAATTTATTTACTAACGTAAAAATGCTCTTCATTTGGTATAGGGCTTCATTAACTTCAGACGAGAAAGATAGTCAAAAACATTACCCAACCCGGAATCCAGAATTGAATGAAAAAAAAAATAAATAAATAAAAATTCACGATCTAAAATTAAGATTTTTGAGACAGGTAGGCAGACAAGAAGAAAGTAAAACAAATAATCATTCTTTTAAAGTTAGCAAATAATTGAGTGAATTTACCTTGGATCACTTAAGTATTCAATCATGACTTTAGTATTCCATGAGGGAGAAACTAAGCCCAACACAACATTTTTTGCTTTGGGATAAAGATTTAAAAACTGCTCTGGATGTCGAGGCTAAAGAAGGAAATGACATTAAAGACAATATAAGCCTGTAGGTTTAAATATTACAATAGAATCACATTTCATGCATTTAGCAAATTTGAAAATGAATTGCAGAGCTCAACAGTCATCTTTCAGTGAAAACTATGCATAATTTGAAGAGTTATCTTTCTAAGTTAGAATACTCATAGAATGTTCTGTTTGATTAAACATAAACTATAGGACTTAATTTTAAACATAATCCTATTCTAAATTCAATTTCTTAAAAAAAAAAAACCATTCAAACATCAACAATATAAGAATATGACAGGTTCCACCCACCACTCAACCGTTCATTACCTTACAGGAATGTTACAAAATCTAAATTGATGTAATCCACAACTTGGGAACACTTCTAACTATTTGAGGGATGAATTGTTCAATGCATTCTAGCATAATCATCACTAACAGAAGATAATTCAGAATACTTGTTACTTCCAAATGATGTCTTATACAAAATGAAAAAATCATTATGCCATTATATCATTGAATATAGTGGCAATAAAT
Source organism: Araneus ventricosus (assembly GCA_013235015.1). Classification (NCBI taxonomy): domain Eukaryota; kingdom Metazoa; phylum Arthropoda; class Arachnida; order Araneae; family Araneidae; genus Araneus; species Araneus ventricosus. Next base: position 110,671 of record BGPR01002678.1, read on the forward strand.
ATTTGCTTAAGCAACATTTTAGAAATTAAATCATTATTATCAAGGATTGACACATTGCTGTTTTATAACATTAAATTTATCCTACTAAACTACAGCGCATACACATTCATTACTACAATTTTCACTATACAGCTTTCGGCTGTGTTTAAATTTGTTAAATCAATAATTTTGACCTCCAATTGGATAAATATCCCAAATGCACATGTCAATGAAAGTTTGAAAATCAAATCTAATTTAGGAAAAATATCAAATGCTAGAAAAAATTTTTTCCAAAAAAATAACATCGTATATGCAAATTTCTAACAAAGAAAAATTAATGAGTAAATAAGTTATAAAAATGACGGGTGGCTGTCTTTTCAAACAGCTGCTGATGTTAAAGGCGTAGGTCTACTTTACTCACGTGACTCTTTTGCTTCTCGTAAGTTTTTAAGTTTAAGAAAGTTTTTTTTTTTTTTTTGTAACTTCTGTTTGTAAGTATATTTAATATTTATGCCTGACAAAAGCATGACTTCAACTTGTTCATTGTTATAACAGTGTATGATACCAGATAAATGGCAACAGTCAGATGTTGACCTACTTTCAATTTGATTTAAAATAAGAGATGACTACGAGTCCGGATGAGCGAAGTTACGATGTACTCAGATACCAAGTGTAATAGTTGTGTTTTAATGTTCTAATAAATGTTTCTTTAGTCTTAGAAGAAGTCTTATGAATGTCAACCAAAAAACCAACAGAAATTAGAAGTGGGATAAATTAGAAACCTGGGACTGAAAGTCTCATTGACAGTTAAACAAGATGGAAGGAGTTTGAATTTCAAAGTACATTACGAAATTGTATAATTAGCTCCTCTATAATTACAATATAATGAATCTTTATTTGCAAGTTAAAATAAATAAACTAAAAGTGTAGTAAGTACGAAAATGTCTCTTTTTGCTGGAGCAAGGAAGTGCGACTTGAAGATATTGGCTGAAGAACTTGGAGAGAAGGTCGATGACAGTCATAAATTGAAAGATTTAAAAAAGATTATTTTGCAGATTAAAGACTCTTCCCAGCAAAAGATGATGGGCAATTTGGCAATGATCTTAAAATGGTAAAGAATGAACTACGACTTCTACAATGAGATATTAAGAACTTTAAGAAAGAGCGACACTCGTTGCTTCTTCAAATCCAAGTAGAGAATAAGCATGTTGAAAACTTGAAAAACAACGATTGTTTAGTGAAAATGCATGCATATTACGACAAAGAGAAGTCAGGTAAATTATCGTTTCGTAAAGGAGAAATCGCGGCAATAAGAAGAAATCCAAAGGCGACAGGTGAATCAACAAAAAAGCAACCTCGATACCGAGGACCCATGGTTGTCACAGAAATACTCCCAAGTGACACATATAGAATCTCACAACTAGAACCTAGTAATGGCCGTCTTTATGCTACAACGGCTCACATCAGTCAGTTAAAAGCCTGGAGAAGCTGGAATGAAGACGATGATGACTCTAGTGAAAATTCTGATGATGAACCTGGAATGCAAAGACCCAAATGAACTGTACGTAAACCAGTGCATTATGGAGCTTTCATGCCAGCCAGATAGAAACTTTTTTTTTTTTAATTTCATATTTCACTTTATTTAATCTTTATTATGAATGCATTTTTCTTTTGTTTTTGTGTTGATATTGTTATAATGTAAGCTAAAATTTGGTTCAATTGAGGTCAATTGAAAAGCCAGGAAGGTTGAATGTAAAGCATATTTAGTATTTATGCCTGACAAAAGCATGACTTCAAATTTATTGTTATAACAGTGTATGATATCAGAAAAGTGGCAACAGTCAGATGTTGACCTACTTTGAATCTGATTTAAAATAAGAGATGAGAGACGAGTACAAGTACAGATGAACGAAGTTACGATGTACACAGATACGAAGTGTAATGGTTGTGTTTTATTGTTCTAATAAATGTTTGTTTAGTCTTAGAAGAAGTCTTATGAATGTCAAACAAAAAGCCAACATGTTGTTACCCCTTATCTCTTAAATAAGATATTAGTTATGTTTTTAACATAAGTAATTACCGAGATATAGAGGATATCCCATACCAAGTTTTGAGGCGTTTTGGCGTGTGAATCAATTTCCTTCCTGAGACCCCAATGGGAGGAACAAAGTCCTACGTTAAAATTTTTTTCTTGGACTCGAACACGTAAAGTTAGAAAACAAAAACTTTTCTTCACTTGTTAATTTCTAACATAAGCTCATGGAAAAAGTAATGCATAATATTCTTCAGAAATAAAAAAAATTAGGTGAAATTCTTAAAGAAAAAAAAGTGTATTTATATATTTATCTGGTCATACCTTTCAGTATTTTACAGAAAAATGTTAAAAAGAGAGAGAGAAAGAAACCTCTGTATCTCACCTTAACATAACTGCAGCAAGTATTCATATCATATAAATAAGAGAGAATACATCTCTCTGCTGAAGAGAAGCAATCTGTAGGAGTGTTTATGTGTTTAACAATTCTTGATAGACTGTTAAAAGAATAAAAAAATATCATAGTTTAACAAGAGGCAGGAGACAACGCTAATAAATAATGATGGCAATTGCAATAAATTAGACTAACCCATCAAAAATGGCAAGAGTTTGTTCTTGAGAAACCAACAGACAGCAATGGTATGTATATAATACTCCAACTATACTTAATCCCACTGAAGTAGCATAGCTACCAGCTAATGTGGAAGACTTGGCTGCTAACTGTGTCTCTACATCAACTAATTCCTTAAGCAACTATGGAAAATAAAAAAAGATTAAATTGGAATATTTTACAATTTACATTACACAAGACTACTAGATAGAATGTTTTAAGAAATCTAATAAACATTAATGATAGAATTTCTTATTATGTCTAATCCTATTTTAAACATCATAATTTTTTATATCAATTATTTTTCCTGCTTTGCCAACCCTTATTCTCAATAGTTCCTTTAATTATCTGGAAAACTTTTAATCCAAAACCTCCCAAATGTGACAAGAAATATCAATCGAAAACAAGAAAATTCAAAAGTTGAAATAGTAGAATTAAGATATATAAAAGAAAGTTGACTTCTGTCTACTTCTTTTATCAGATGAATTACTTGCTCGAATCAAAGGATGGTAGAATGATAACTACCGACTATCTCAAAAAATAAATAAAACTGTCAAGGAGGTCTGCCTTAGTTTTATTACACATAATACATAAATAAAAAAAATACACATGTAAAATGACAGTAACTGTCCAACAACTGACAATGCTATCAGATCAAATGTTTATCAAAACTGAGCACAGATAACAGTTTTTTTTGTAAAAAATGTGTGCGCGCGAGGAGTGGAATCCTTATGTTACAAAACCTGCATGTTGCAAAAACCTATTTTCAAAACAAATGCCACCACACTCATTTCTGGTTACACACTGCATCTTGATTCCTTTTAGAGAGCCTTTAACATTAAGTTTTTATAAACAAAAATTATTCTAAGTCTCGCATGGAGAAAAAAACATTATAATAGTGAAATTCAAGCATAAAATTGAATGAGCAGCTCTTAATGAGCAGAAAATAATAAGATCACCAAAGAGGTCTTGTATTAAGGTTAATTAGCATAACTAACTTTTAAAAAATGGCAAGATTTGATGCTGCACAATTTCTTTAAATTAAAATTAAATCATTAAATTGCTCAACTTACTTGTATGGCAAATTCAATCAATCCGTGTATATTTAAGGCAATTTCCATGAGCTCAAACAAATAGGAGATGTACTCGACTAAAGGTAGATAGTTCGAATTCCCAGTAGAAAAGGCACTCAGTATTTCAATCACAGATGCAGCACAAGTGTTGGTTACAACATGCTGATCAAAGTATGATAAGTTCTGAAAACGACTGACAGCTGCTTCAAAGTTGAATCCATCTTTTGCATTCTTCTTAACTTTTGCACCGTCTGCAATATCCATACACATCTTCTTACTGAAGAGTTTCATTAACTCTTTTACCATCTTTTTGATGGTGTGTCTGGCTTCATCCCGTACTTTTCCAACTCCGAACAGAAGTATGTGTCGCTGGTTACAATCATGGAATGGTGCTTCTCCTGATGGCAATGGGAAGTGCGTAGTGTATAGTAGATGCCTGGCAGTGTTACTTAAAGTAGTTGGAGGAGAACTGTTGGCATTAGAATTTCCTGGAGTACCTGGCGTGCAGACTGGGACAAGGGAGGGATGTCCTAGTGGTGTGGATGCATTTAAGGGTGTAGACTCATCTTTATCCGATCCAACAGAATCTATAAAGTGAAAAAGTTTATTTCATAAAAGTAAATTATTTAAAATTTACAAACAAGACTCAGAAAATTAAGATTAGGTTTCATGGTAAAATTAAACTTTACAGCAGTGCTTCTTAGACTATGAATTGTAATCTCAGAACGTTTCATATAGGACATGATACTGAAGGGACAGATCATAATTCTTTCTCTGCATATTCCTTCAAATACTTCAATAATTGTCATCAAAAATAACTTTAAAAATAATGTCATTAAAATTTGAGGAATAATTACTTCCACAGAATTTTTGTTAAGTGTTTATGAAGTTCTAATATGCTATTTTATTTAGAATTTTTGGACTGCATCATTTTTTGAACTAATCCAAGGTTGTATATGAAAAAGAGTAAAGAGAGCCTGCTTTACAGCACAAATATTGCATTATAAAAAGTTTGAAAGTAACAAAAATATTACAAACCATTGTTTATTTTACTTTTAACTATCAGATGACCAGGTGGAAATTTGAAACATGAAATGCCACGTGGGATCATTCAGTTACCCATTGTTAAAAAACACATTTATTTACCATCCTTAATAATATAATAAATGCATAAGTGTGTCTGTCTGTCTGTTTGTTAAGCTTTCACGACCAAACTACAAAACCAATTTGGATGAAAATTGGCAGAGTTGTAGCTTGAAACCCGAGAACGGACATAGGCTAGGTGAAATCACGTTAAATTAATTATTTTTGACTACAGACAACAATTAAATAATTAACAAAGCCCATTGACTCAGCGATTCTCGATGAAGATTATTTTATTTTTAAAATCAACTATCACGTGATCCTTTTTTCCGCTGTAACTTCGGAACAAATTGTCCGATAAAAATTATTTTTATACCATCTTAAAGTCCAAAATTTTACCTTTTCAGTGATACCAATTTTATTTCTGTGACATTTTTCCTTCAATTGTTATTAATTTTTTAAAGTTTAATACCTTTAATTACGTGCAGACGATTTGGAAATAACGCAAATTTATAGCTACTCTGTTGCAAGGAAACGGTTAGATTTTGAACTAATTTACCTTTATTTCTGAAAATTTTGCTTATCTTTATAAATATCTATAAAATAAGGCAGAAATTACATGTATTTGTCTGTCTGTCGGTCACAAGAACTCCTTCTAAACGGTGAACGGCAGCAACATGAAATTTACACACGACATTCTAGAGCATATTTCTAGGTCAAAGGTGCTATTTTCAACTTTCAGAGTCAATTAGCTCATAAGATATTTAATTAAATAACGAAAATTAGCTGCTTTTAAGCCTAATGCTTAGATGTTTTTTGCCACTAACTTCTGAAATATTTATTACACAACAATTATTTTTTATGCCATTTTAAAGACCAGAAAATGATCTTTTAAATGCTATTAATTCCATTGCGATGAAATGTTTTCTCTGATTGTTATTAAGGTTTAAAAATATTTTTGTAACGTAATTTCTAGCAATACTTTTTATTCTTATAGAAATAAATTCAAGCCAAATTACTGTTTCGCGTGCGAGCTTTTGCAAGCTAGTTAGCAAGCAAGCTGAGCAAGTTAATATAAGAAAATATTGCTTTCTTTGACCATAAACAACAAAGGAGACTTTGCACTTCCGGTTTCCTGTTGTAGTAGCATTTACAGCTTTTAATACGGTTACACAGTGATCCAATGACGTTAGTGAATTATTCTCTCGATGTTTTGTTTAATTTTCACAGTGAGATATTACAGAATATCCATCTGGAGACACAGTAATGGGCATCAACACGGAACATCATATTCCGTAGAGCTCTTCAACATCTTAGAATTGTCAGGGGCACCTTCCGACAAGCCGAGATTGAATGTCGGTGTGCCAGTACTACTAATACGTAACCTCAATATACCGAGACTGTGCAACGGCACACAGTTACAAAGTACACACCTAGGTCCAAACGTCATGAAAGCTACTGTTATGACTGATATAGGGAGAAGAGAGAGTGTTTTAATTCCACGCCTTCCGATAATACCGAAAGATTTATCATCTCAGTTCAAAAGGTAACAAATCTCTTTAAAAATATAATTTGCCAGGCTCAGGGTCAGACACTGAAAGTGGCAGGCGTATATTTGGAAAAACCATATTTTTCGCATGGGCAACTATATGTGACATGTTCATGTGTGTCCATCCCACACAACCCCTACATCCGTGCAAATAACGTGGTATACAAAAGTATATTAGCATAGATAAACAATTTACATAACTATATCAGCATACATGTACAGTACACTCCTGTCAGGCGTCCAATTAAGTATTATCAACTGTCAGAACTTTTACTTTCCCCTTTCAAAATGCAACAAAACATTTACATTCGTGAATTAAAAAAAAAAGAATAATTCAAATTCTTCGTGCACGAAGTCGCGGGTAACAGCTAGTATCAAATAAAACCCAAAATTTAACTTTTAAAATCATTTAATAATATATATATGAGTTTCAGCCATAGAAAAAAAAAAAGAAAATGCAATAAAATAATTCAAAATTAAAATGATGATTAATTCACATTAGGATTAGGGATAAGAATACAAAATGTTCAATTGAACTTAATCATTTTGATTATTGCACTCATGAGATATTATTATTATGATATTGAGATGATTTAAGCAAACAAATCGATTGCACTTACCACATTTCTTAGTAGTTTTTTGTCGAGTGTTCTAGGACACACAATGCACCAACACATCAAAATGTAATTTTTTTTATGAATCTATTTTTTTATGGGGGAAGCAATAATACATCAAAATGCAATTTTTTATATATATTTTTTTTTCATGAGGGAAGCGGAAAATTTCAGAATCGTAAAAAAATAGTGTAAAACTCAGCTATAAAAATACAGAAAACTATAATTTTTTTTAAAATTAAATATTTGGAAGAAACTGGCATTGATTTTAAGCTTATTTCCAAGATCTCAATAAAAATGCATTTAAAGGAGGGGGAAAAGAACAACTTAAACCCAAAAAGCTTTTAGATCGATAATAAGGCTGTAAGAATGCCTCGATGTTTTTTTTCTTCTTTTTTTGTATTCTGGATAAAATTTTACTATGTCCCCTTTAGCACAGTAGAAGTTAATCCTTTATCAAAAATCCTTCTAAATATGTTTCAAGCAATATAAGAATTGGTAGTATGAAGAATCTTTACTTTTATTTTCAGTCATAAAAGTAAGAAAAAGACCAAGGGTCTAGAATTATATATATAATTTTTTATCACACATCAGCTTGAGTATTAATTAGAAAAATGTGAAATTATGCATAAAATTTTATAGAGTAAATCTAAAACGGAAACACAATATATCATAATTATTATGAATAGACAGTTAAAGAACAAACAGTGCTTGGAAAATTTGGTCTTAGTCACAAATAATTTTTGAACATCCCAGTTATGAACTCCATAAGATTAATGTGTATATATAAAATGATTTGATTAATAGCAATAATTAATTACAAATTTCTAACTTTTAAACATAATTTAACCATATTTTTAAGGATGTTAATTAATATGCGGAATTTTGTTTTAGAAAATAAAAATACTAACCAGGCTGATCACTCATATTTTGCTGCCCTTCTTTAATATGCTGCAGAAGTTTGCCCAAATCAGCATCAATTCTTGCTTCATCTGTATCCATTTCAGCATCCCAAGACGGCTTCAAATGAAATAAAGGATGGTAAAACATTGAATTATACTCTACACTAATTAACACAATAACCAACAAATCCATCAATATCTTAAATTATTTCACATTAATAATTAATTCTGTTATTTCTTTTAGCTTAAATACAAAAAATTATTGAAACATTTCACACTTTATTTTCCTCTTCTATTTTTAAAATTGTTACCAATTTAATTTTCTATTGTATAGAACTGATGCTAGGACAATAATTTGATTAAATATTTTGAGATAAAAACATCAGCTAAAGAAAAAAAAAAAAATCTGCCACTTCTTTCCGCCTTTGATTATACAGTATCTGATCAAAAGTATTCGGACACTTTCAGATTTTCACACATTTTAGAATTTCTCCAGAAAAGCTCTACTGACTGCTCTTGAACTTCGACCATGTAAAGAATAGATTTCAACTCACATCTTACAGTGAAGATTTGGTTCTGAGGGCAATTAGGGGACCGTCTACAACTACATTGATGAAAACGAAAATTATTTTGGCCCACCCATTTCAAAGAAAACTTATAACGAGATGAAACTTTCAGAAATGGTTATGTTTGATGTGCATAATATTTACATGATTTTTTGTAAATGCAGAACAAATATTCGGGAAGATATAAAGGTTTTCTTAAAAACTCCCAACTTTTCCCGCCTGTTTTTTGCTTATAACATGCAGAGTTTTGTGTTATATTACTTATGAAACTTACAGAAAAAATGACAATAGGTTAGAGAAGCATTGTGTAAAAATTTCAATTTTTTTTTTTTTTTTTTGAATATTAGAGAAAATATGAGCATTTTTAGTAAATAATTTTTTTCTTCGCATGTGCAAGACATAGCACAATTTTTCTTTCTTAACTTCAAAGCCAGATATGTAGGTCAACTTACATAAAAAATCCAGTCAAATATCATTAAGATTTAGAAAGATATCAGCATTGTGGTGAGCAGAATTTTTGCTTCCCTCTAAGAGAAACAAAACGATGAGAGGTTGTCCAAAAATGGATATTTTTAAACTAAAATTTTCGTATAATTTTACAGACTTTAATAAAGATTGCACATGCTGAATACCCAGGCATACTTATGAATAAAATTCATAATGTAAATTGCAGTTCGATGATTGCTATTTGAAGATTGAAGTTTTAAAAAAATCAATTTGTGGAAAACCCCTCATCGTTTTGCTTCTCTTAGAGAGAAGCAAAAATTCTGCTCACTGCAATGCTGATATCTTTTACATAAGTTGCCCTACATATCTGGCTTTGAAGTTATGAAAGAAAAATTACGCTATGGCTCACACATGTGCAGTAAAATATTATTTACTACAACTATTCATATTTTCTCTAATATTCAAAAAAAATTTCGAAATTTTTACACAATGCTTCTCTAACATATTGTCATTTTTTTCTGAAAGTTTCATATAATATAACAGAAAACTCTGCATGTTATAAGCAGAAAACAGGCAGGAAGATTTGGGAATTTTTAAGAAAACCTTTATATCTTTCTGAATATTTGTGCTGCATTTATAAAAAAGCATGTAAATATTATGCACATCAAACATAACCATTTATGAAAGTTTAAACTCATTATCAGCTTTCTGTGAAGTGGAGTGGGCCAAAATATTTTCGCCTTCATCAATTTGTAGATGGTCTCCTAATTGCCCTCAGGACCGAATCTTCGCTGTAAAATGTGAGTTAGAGTCTACTCTTTACATGGTCGAAGTTCAAGTGCAGCCAGTTAAGCCTTTCAGGAGAAATTCTAAAACATGTGAAAATCCGAAAGTGTCTGGATACTTTTGCTCAGATAGTGTACTTAGTGCTAACGAAGAATTTTAAAATGCACTCATTTACCACAGATGTAGTGGGGGTGGAACACCACTCTGTCATTGTTTTTTCTTTTTTTTTTACGAGAAATAAATAAGGAAAAATTGTAAAAACCTTCTTAAAACAGTGTGATTTTTGTCATCCACGGTAGAACACTCCAGCACTACTGAACTTGCAACTACGCCACTGTCAGTTACACCATTGTCTACAACATAAGAATGCTTTAAAATTTTAAGACATCATCACCATTAAAATTTTGAGGAAGTAAAACATTTTTTCATGCTACCCTGAACACTATAAATAATTTCCAATATTGCATAAAAGTATTATATTTTAAAGTATGTATGCATGTTTATTGCAATGCACGAAACATATATTGCACTATAATAGTAAATAACATCGTAAGTTTCATATGCTATAAGTACTACTAAAATTTAAAAAACAACTAGATGGAATCCCAGTGGATCTTCTGAAAAAAAGAATTCTGGCACAGAAACAACATACTGCTCTCCCTTCTCTTCAAGTCAAAGGAACATAAAATATGACACCCCTTTCAACAGAATCTGTTGTATCCTATTTTCAACCTCTCATCTGTGAAAAATCTATAGTAAGTGAAAGCTAAGCAGTGTAACATTATGTTCAGTTAAGTAGTCCTAAATATGATTCATGTACTTAAAAGCAATTGATATTATAATGCAATACAATTCATATGCATACTGTTAAATTGAAATGACAAATTATAACCATCATATTTGTGATAAGAAATGATAAGGAAACAAAACTACAAACATTATAATCACTCTTAGGACTCACAATGTAGTGGAGGGGGATTTTAAATGATACTTGCAGTACAGCATCTGTACCACCTGTAAGAAAAAGGTTGAGATATTCAAAAGCATATAAATCAAAACACACCTCATGTTTCACTGATCCAGGACGGTTATCTGGTGGTTCAAACATAGGAAGCGACTCTGGCTGTCTTCCATCTCCTATAGATGGGATGCCCAATCCAGACATGCCTCCAATACCCATACAACCTGCACTGCCTGGTCCAGGGGACATTCCTCTAGATGGATCAGGCATGAACCCCATGAGAGATGGCTCTGGAGTAGACATGGACTTGTTGGAATGTGGAATGCATGCTGCAGAGGATGAACTGACTTGAGCTCCGGGTGCATTGGCAAAGCTTCCTCTGGAGATCAAAGTGCACATATACGCATCGTGAGAAAAGACGTCATTGCGAACAAGTTCAGCAAAGAGGAGGACTAAGTTGGCAAAGGCAATTTTACTTTCTGGTGATGGTCTGTCATCTAAAAAAGATACACATCTCTCTGTTATCTCAAATTAAGTAACAAAGTTTTTAAAGCCTATCATTAATTTTTTTTAAAGTTCTGATTGAAGCATTATATTAATTTTGATTACAAACTTGATAAATAATCAGAAATATAGTAACTCATATGTATATACTCGCATGACTCATGTCAAGTGCATAATGCCAATTTAATTTTGAAATTGATAGCACATCATTCAGAAGGAAAAAGAAAAGAGTCGTTCTACAGTGTTATGTAGCATCACACGCATTGACACCACTAATTGTAACTCCCTAAATAAGAACAGGTATTAACTTCTCTGAAGAGAAAATGGTGATAATTTCTTTTGCTACATTTAACAACATACATAACTTTTGTCACAAGATTTCACACTGTAAATTAATGAATATAACAAGCAAAAAAATGGACTAATTGAGATCATTATAGTGCAATTTAATCATATTAATGAAACAGAAAAATTGAAAAAAATCATCAAAATTCCATAAATATTTTTTAAAGTAATATTGCATTGCATACTACTTTTTATGGCAATCAAACATTTATCTAATTCTGAAGTAATGAAAGCTTTGTACATAATGAATTCTTTTAAAAAGAAATTGAATATTATAAATTGTGCAATAAAGGATAAAAATAATGTACCTATAACTGGAGCTTGAGTATCCAGAAAATTTACTAATAAATTCTGAAACACTGGAAGACAAAGGGGTACAACACTAGTGGAATCCTGGGAGTCTTTTTCATCAGCTGCATCTGCTTCACCAAATTTCTGAAAGTACAAAAATAAATTATTCATTCAAGTAGTTGGCTTTGTACACAAATACAAGATAATAGTTCCCAATTGCAAGAAAATTATGGAATACTAAATTATATTGATTTTATAGCTATTTTTCATCCTCTTTAGTAGGGAATTTGCCAAATTTCTCTTATATTCGTTGAAATTACTTTCAGGTTCCACTTATCACTATTACAGAGGGAGAAAAAGACATGCAAGTTTCAGCTATACTAAGACCACAATAAAAAGGATAGTTTTCAGCTCATAGTTTTTGGGGAAACACCTCAATAGAATGCATTATTGAAGGTAAGCTGCTGAAAGAGATTCATGATGGGGTATTACCAGGAACACGCTGGCCTATACAATTTCACTTACAAAAAGGTTCTGCCTGAAGTTTGCATCATACAAAAAAATACTCAAGTCAGGAAGATTGGTTGTGTCTGGCTTCTGGCAATTTCTTAAAAGTAGAGGTAATTAAAAAGTTGAGTGTGAACTATCTAAGTTTATTGAAGGCTTTTATCACTCACACACACACCTAAGAAATCTAAAACTTATGTCTAGTTATTTATGTAATTAAAGATATAATTTAGTTTAGTTATATTAATGTCCCATTTTGAAACAACTCAAAGGCTATATATTGAGACGGACCTCGTAAGTTCGAACTGTGGTCAGATGATGAGGATGACACCCGAGCTGGCACCTCCCTATCTAAACTTCCGCACCACACCAGCATTCCCCTCCATCCTGTTACCAGGCCCTACACTCGATTGGGTAAGCCGAGGCGGAGTGGGTGTTGTGCACTATGCCAGACGGAGAACGCTTGATCTAGTCAGATTTAATGAGCACCAGGCCATAAACATGGTGCATCTTCCATGAAATTGGGTTTTTAACTTGGAGCCCTCTGGCTACGAAGTCAACACCTTACTACTAAACTACTGTGGCCCTCTAATTAAAGATATAAAAAAAATCATATCTAGATTTATATATCCCTATTCTTACAAATAATTTTATTCTTAAATAAATCATTTCTTTATTATTTAACCACACATCACAAGTCTTAAAAATCTATAGTAGAAAAATAAAAGCTGTTTCTTTGGACCTTCATCATAAAAAGCTCAATTAGACATATCAAAAGAATGATTTTACAGAGAAAGAAATAAGGATATAATAGCAGTACATTTTCAAAACAACCAAAGCAAAATCAACAAAATGGGAAAGGAAAAGAAATAAAAAATAGTACCAAAAAGATTAATGTCTTCTTAAGACAGCAATTTATCATGCACATTTAGTAAACATATAATACCTCAGCAGTCAGGTCGGCTTGACGCTTTTCAAGAAGCTTTGCCACCACAAGGGCTCTGTGTTCACCACATCTCTTTGTTGTCACTGACCATTCACACAATAAGCGGACAATCGCTTCATCTTGAACAAGTGTTTCACTCCAGTTATTATTATAATTAGGACATTTTTCTTTATTTGCAGGGACTGGGAAAACTTTTGTATAAAGAGTATCTAAACTGTTGCTACTATCAACTCGATCAAAATTATGCCGGTCAAGAGCATCCAAGGCATTCAGTACTTGCTGGATAGTAGAGCCTGAAAAGAAACATTAATATAATTTTTGAAGTTTATGATAATAAATAATGTAAAATGGGGAGGAAGAGTATCTGATGTTAACACTGATACTTGCTGCTATCATATGAGATTATTTTGAAATTTAACAATGCTGCCTTACTAATTTAATGCAATAATTGGAAAGCAAATTATAATAAATCAGTTACTTAAAGAATATGTAAGTAATTACTTAAAAAATAAAGTTGATTAAAAGAAAAAAAATGAAAGAAAGTGAGTGAATTATCAAAATTTATTTTTCAGAAATGTGGGAATTTCAAATTTTTCTGTTAATGTACTTTAGATGACGTAATTTTTAGTAATTTGATACAACATACAAGAATTCAATTCAAGCAATTTTAAATATTCTGTGTATAATCAAATATATTTTTGTATTATACATCAGAAATATTCTTTACAATGCTCTCAGCAGCATCTACAGATAACCATAAAATATTTTGAAATATTGCCATAAAATATTTTTGAAAGCATTTCTAAATATTTGCAGAAAGTGCCTTTCATATTATTAACATTTTAATCTGGTAATTTCTTTTGAAATAATACATATTTCCTTATACAGTGATGCTTCCTTAAAGGTAAGAAGTATAAAGGTGCCAGAAACCTTTAATTTCTTATGGATATCAAGAATTCAATAAAGATATCCAAAATGAAAATGGAATCCATGCAATAGATATGACTTTTGAAAAATCATGGGCAATCAAAGTTGAAAAAGAATAAAAAACGATAGTACATTTTTAAAGTCATTATCCCCTTCAAAGTTCAATTAAAAAGAAAATACCAAAACCTACCACCCAAAGCAGTCTGCTGCCATTTATCACAAGACCATCTAACTTCAGCAGCTCGGCCTCTTTGTCTGATTTGCTCTTCTGCTATTCTTAACTCAGCACGAATCTAGGAAAAATAAAAAAGAAAGAGAATGGTTATTATCCTTTGTGATATAAACACATTTCTTTTATATACTAATGATTTGGCTGAATATTCAGCCAAATTTCAGCTTGAATACCTACTTTTTAAAAACATTTCATTTTTGATTTAAATAAAATATTTCTCAAATTTGAAATGTAAAAAATCAAAGATTAAGAAAATTTATTTTTTTATTATATGCATATCTAAAAAACACTTTAACTACTTGATGTGTTTTCTTTTTGTAATATTTTAAATACCTTAATTGCAATAATAATTCCAGTAATAAGAATGAAAAACCCTCTTCATTTTGTGATTGCTTCACAAAAATAAAAAAAAGTCATGTGGATAAATTATAATTATGAGAAGCAAATTCCTATTTTGATAAAGAGCTTCTAATAGCTAGGATGGAATGCCCACTTAATTCATGGAAGAAATATATATATATATATATATTCCAAGACTTGTAAATTTAGCAAGAAAATATCTTTCAGCTGCTGGGAGCACAGTGACCATTTATTTTCTGAAGTTAGAAATATTTATGTAAGAAACCAAACATAACATACTTCCTCCAGAAAACATTATTATTCTTGCATCATAAATACAGGCTTTGCAATGATAAATTATATGTAACTTCATTAAATACATCTACGCACTAAACAACCTAAAACTGTGTTAATGTTAGGAGATTTTTAGATAATAAATGCACTGAAATTAAATTTTGTAAAACTCTTTGTTAAATGTATTTAAAAGAAAATGTTTAAAAAATTATTATCATGAATTTATTAAGCTGAAAATCTGTTGAGTATTTGGCAAAAGGACCAAATAGACCCATTACAGAATATTCGTTACATCCTTAATATATACATACTCAAACTCTTTGACAAAGACAACATACATAAAAAACAAATACAATATTACCCTACTTTTATGATCCATCTTTAATGTTTTCCCATCACTTACAACACTTTTTGTTGGCCCCCGCAGATTAAGTTGCAATTAATGTAAAAGGTTCCTGCAATTTACACCACTATTCCTCTGATTCTTTGAAAAGTGTATAAGTGGAGTAATACTGTATGTATTATTTATGGATGTATTATGTATGTATTATTATGGTAACAAGTTTTATTTAGAAAAAGTATTAGTTCTTCTTATCCAACAAATATAAGTTTTAATTTACATAAAATTAGAAACAAAAACTTTAATAAAAGAACATATTAAAAATTTAAATAATAAGACATCAGTTATAAATGGAATAGTATCAAATGTCAGTTATAATGTTAAAGTGTGAGCAGACAAGTAAACAAAATCTGTTTAATCAAAGACAATTTTAAAATCAAAAAAATTTTTCGAAATTAAAATCACAATTAATGCAAGAATTGCGCATTTGCACAAAAAGGAATACATTTCAAAATTAAGCAACATTTTCCTTCCCTCTTTGAAGATGTTTGCAGTAACTGTGCTGATGGCTTTCATTAATTAAAAAAAACATGATGTTTTCTAAAGTAATAATTATAGAATGTGCATTACATTACATATCTGTGCATATTTCAGAGAAAAAATACAATACATCAATAATTATGTCAATGAAAATACTGACATAAAAACATAAGATATTAAATATAGAATTTACCTGACTGTTAAAGGGACGCGGAGGCATGGGAAGACTAGATGGTGCACAAGGCAAAAGATCTAAGGGAGATCCATTGAGAACAGAAGCATTCTTTCCTTCACCTATATTATTCCAGACAAGAGCACTCTGGCATTCAAGAGTTATTATCTAAAATTAAGGGAAATCAGTCAATAAATGAAAACAATAACATCACCAAAAATATGAGGGTCAGCCAAAAAGTTAGTTGCACTGCTTGAGAAAACAAAATAGGATAAAAATTCTACAATAATGGTACATGCACACTAAAGTTAAATGTAAAAGCTGCTTTTCAACGTAATCACTTTCTTTATTTAAGCATTTGTTGAAATGTTGATTGAAATTAATCTCCGAATGATATTTTTGAGAATGATAATGCATTTAATTAATCTGGAAATTCCAAGTTTTAGAATGCAAAAATCTAGGAATACAGATATATCCAGACCACAATCACCTCTGTAAAATATTCAGTCTTAAAAATTATTTAAACACAGATGGATCAAATTAACGAGAAATTTAAAAACACCAAACTATCAATTTTTGAAAGGACTATAATATTTATGATACATCTATAGTAAATAAAATATATAATTGTAAGAAATAGCAAGAGTTCAGTCACACAACTGTACTCAGGAGGCTTCAACAGATGTATGAATGATAAACTATCCTAAGACTTTAATAAATTAAAGCTTTAATAATAACAGGCCTGCAGGATTAGAGATAACTTTTAAAAAATTTTAGAAGACATTTTGTTTCTTTACCTGAAGGATTGAAGAAAGAAATAAAAGAGTGCTTCTATGAAGACAACAATTTAAATATTCCATTACACTAGCACTTATAGGGTTAAAATTTGACTGGGAAGATGGAACAGGTACACTGAAAAATATTATAAAATCATTAGTAAGAAAATAAGTCATTTATTGAAGAAAATATATACACAAAATGTATGTATTTATAAATGAAACTAACTTTGTAGAATTATTCATGATGGGACTTTGGCATCTAGACACTTCAGGAATATTTTCACACAAAAGCATATTGATTCTTTTTGCACAGTGATGTGCCAGGCGTCTTGATAATAACTGAGAATGTTTGAATTCATCGATGTACTAAGAGAGAGAAACAAATAATTAAAATCAAATACCGGAAAAACTAACAAATAAAATTCTTTCTTACCATCTTTCAGAAATGGTTAACAGGAGAGGAGAAATAGTAGAAATCATTAAGTAATTAAACATGCTACAGCTTTTTAAAAATATACAAGGAAAATTGTAAATTTTCAGTAAATTATCAAAAGACTTACCTGCATGACTAATGCTAAAACGGTTTTGTTTAAAGGGTCATCTTTTTCTTTGGTTTTTTCAACCAAATCCAGAATCCATGTCAAAAAATCTTGCCTGTCCAACAATCCTTCCTAAAATTTGTTTGACAAACATACAGAAATGAATCCACCATGACATAAACAGCTATCATATGACAATAATAACTTAATAAAAGTTTATAATTGTTTTTGCTAACACAAATTTATACACAGTTTTTTAAAATAAATATATAAAGAAATTGATTTATGCAATTCATAGATTTAAAAAAAACAGGATGTCTATCAATAGCAGCCCAACCATCACACACAAAAAAAAATTCTCAATCTAATTCTTTTCTCAATCTTTTTTCAACTGTTTTGGCTTTTATTAACTGATATAATAGAAGTAACTATGAAAATTTTAAATTTAATAAATAAAATGATATTAAAATATCAGTAATTCTTACTTTACTAAGATATTGATGAAAATTTATATGGTTCGCAAATGAATATAAGTCATTTTCGCAATACTTTTTCTCCTAGAACAGTTATTTCTCAGAAAAATTTCTAAAAGTTCAATGAATAATATGCATTTCACAAGGCAACAATTTAATGCTCTTCACAGAAAAGTATGTTTAAATAAAATAATTCAAATGCAAGTATGGTAATTCAATTACTAATTAAGTTGAATGAAACAGAAAACATAACAAGGCACATTTTAGGCTTGAATATTTTGTTGAAAATACAAGCATTTAGTTTGATGACTAGCTTTACAACTAGATACAAAATAAGTTTAACTAAAAATGTTTCTCAAGTTGTGCTTCAATTCAGAAATCTTTTAAAGAAAAGTTTTGTTCAAAATCTGATTCAAGTCTTTCAACAACTGTGAGTTTAATATAAATGCTTAATGGCTGGTGCCACAAAAATAATACAGTATAAGCCCAGTAATCCGAACTAAAGGGGGGGGGGGGGGCGTTTCAGATAATGATTTTTTCAGTTAAGCCATGAACATCTATACTCCTTTTCATCAAATTACAGTATGCAATTCTGAAATGTTTTGAGTGTAAAATGAATTCAAAATCTCTTTGTAGGCTACACTTGGGTTCTTTATTAATTAACCTCCACTGACAATATTCACACTGGCTGGTTCGGGTGCAATGCCCCAGACAGGCACAGGTAACAATTGTAAATAATACTGTTAATCCATTAATTTTATTTTTTAAAATCAATCAATGACCTCCTTGGAGAGCAAAAGAAAAAACAGGGGATATCATTGCAAAGTCTCAGCCTCCACAATTATTTCCATGCAGTAGTACTATTTTTGTATTACAATTTCAGGGTATTTCGAGATAACCCGGTTTGGTTAGCGAAGTCTGGCTAACTGGGATTTTACTGCAATAACTTTAATATATTTTGGGATTAACTAAATTAGAGAAATAATCAGTAGACACTCTAAAATTGATGCTAAACAATTTTTCCTAGTTCATTTCTCTTAAGTTTCACAAATAAAGCGATTACTCATTAATTAGACAATAAACACACACTAAGACACAAAATAATGTTATAATACAGTAAAACGATGTTAAAAAGTTTTACCTCATACAAATGTCTAGCTAACTGTGTACAATACTGCCATTGCTTATACGCAACCCACAGTCACACCATTTAAGGAATTGTTGGTTAATGCAGAAGTAGAATTTTGATTGCTTCCTGCCCCAAGAGTACTGAGTGAACCCACAGTACTAGAACCAAGAGCTGTTGAAGAAGAAGTTACTTCCACTGTTTGAGAGAACTGTTGATGTTCTGAAAGTTTCTGTAGTTGTTCTCTCAGAAATTTGCATAAAGTTTGTCCACTCTGAAAAGAATAATTATATACTAAGAGAAAATGAGAGTGTAAAAATATATTACACCAAAATATTGAAAAATTGTGAACACAAATACACTGAATTGCAGAAAGTTGAATAATTAAAACTCAAAAGTCATAGATAAAAGGTTAGAAGAGACTCTTTGTTTCACACGTTTTTTAACAAAATATTCTTTTAAAACTAGCAGGTGGTCTCCTCAAACTTTCTCAAAACAATCTCTAACACAGGTGGGGAAAATGCACAGCGGTTGCACCTTTTTGTAGTAGAATGGTAAGAATCAAATAAGAAATTTGAGCGCCTTTTTTCTTCAAAATTGAAACAATGGACACAGATCTATAATTAAGATAAGAAGACCATATATCAAATTTCATTTATCTCATTGCATTAGTCATTGTATTTAGAGTTACAGCGTCTTAGCATGCAATTATACAGAGGCGTGTGATAGTCAACCCATTCAAGATTTTGTCCAGAAACTTCAATACATTCCTGATGATAAAACTGTGGCCTG